>PVIU01000109.1:381259-466541 GCA_004026605.1 Ondatra zibethicus
GTGTGTGTGTGTGTGTGTGTGTGTGTGTGTGTGTGTGTGTGTGTGTGTGTGTGTGTGTGTGTGTGTGTGTGTGTGTGTGTGTGTGTGTGTGTGTGTGTGTGTGCGCGTGTGTGCGTGTGTGTGTGTGTGTGGCGCACTTCTGTCGCTGGTGCTAGTTGACTTTCTTGACAACAAGCGATCATCTCCCACCTTTCGGTAGTCTTCTGGTCTATTCCCAGGTTAAGGACTTTCATCCCTCCCCAGCCCCCAAGACTTGTAAGCTTCTAGGGTCCATTGATACTGTGTTTACATCAAGGGCTAAAATAAAAGGACTGTTGAGTTTTGTGATTCCTGAATTATTGTCTCTGCCCACCCTCCACCTCGTTCATCTTCTCCATTTGATTCCCCAGCCCAGAATACTTGCTGCAAAGGTGTGTGGGGTATTTGCTGGCTCTTGCAGTCAGCTAATATTTCCAGACAGCTTAATGTATGCTGAGACTTCATGGTAGGGTGTCAGGGTTCCAAAGAGAAAGCACACAGACCTTGTATAATGAGGGACGTGAGGGGCGGGGGCTATGTGAGAGCCATGCGTATTCAACGTTGCCTGGGAGTCTTTCACTTCAGTGGGCTCCATTTCTGACAGGAGAAGGCATAGTGGTCCTGGACCCATCCTGACGGATACTGAGACTGTAACGGGTGGAGGGATGCTGAGCTATGCCACCACCCAGCACCTTCTCTGAGTAGAGCCATGGAGCTGGGGTGGGGAGAATTTTAATCTCTGCATGAGGGACCTGTCTGATTTGTGGCTCCACCCACAGGCTCCTCTTCCTGAACCCCATTGCCCAGCTCCAAAGATTTCCTATCTCCCACTGCCCCTGCCCCATCTCAGGCCTGGGTGTAAGTCACCCCATTATACCCAGTCCTTGCCCTCCTTGGGGGCAGTTTGAGATGTCACTGGCTGGACTAGAAGGAATGACAGCTGCCTGGCCTCAGGAGTTTGGGCTGGGCAGCATGGGCTAATTTTACTCGCTGGGAGCAGAGAGAATAATCCTCCCACCCCCACTCCCTCCCTGATTGCCTCAGCAGGACAGGCTCAGTCAGGCCCAGTCCCCAAGGTGGGGGCATTGGGGACACAGGGAGGAGAGGGCCGTGGACTGGGGGAACAAGGGAAAGGAGGGGTGCCAGGGAAGCCATGGAGCCTTCCTCACAACAAGATGAGGGCCTGAAGAAGAAACAGCCCAAGAAACCTGTTCCTGAGATCCTGCCAAGGCCTCCCAGAGCTTTGTTCTGCTTGACTCTCCAGAACCCCCTAAGGAAGGCCTGCATCAGCATCGTGGAGTGGAAGTATCCTTTTTAGGACCCGAGAAAGTGGGGGTGGAGAGGGGGTGGGAGGCAGGGGGCGGGTGTGGGTCGTCACAGACCTCAGATGTCTAGCATCAGGGTGACTGGGCTTTTGGAAGGGGGTTAACCCACTACCTCAGACCGACATAAGGAATAAGGCGGGAAGGAAGGTCTCCACCACAATGAAAAGAGGAGCCTCCTGGGTCATAGGTGACAGCCAGAGAGAGCAACTGATCATCTTGGAAAGGGCCTGTGCTCATAGGAGCTATGTCTAAGTGTGTCCAAGTCTCTATCATCAAGGGGGTAGCACTTGAGGTTTTGAATAAGAAGATGAAAGAGGTAGAAGCTCCTGAGGCCATCCTCCATGGCAGGGGGCAGGAGAGAGTGACGGTCCAGGGATGGTTTCCACTGGCTCAGGTCTCAGTCACAAATGGAACTGCTGAAACAGACTTGAGGGAAGGCCTTCTTAGAGGTTCCTGGGTTCTGGCGAGCACACTTGGGTGTTTTCGCCCAGAAGCCGTGCCCCGAGACAGGGCCTGGATGTCTCCCTGGGTTTGCACAAGTTCTGGAAGAAGAATGATGAGACTATCCGGGTTATTTGGGGAAAGGAAGGGCTGCAGAGACGAGGCCTGTGCTGAGCGGGCTCTGAGAGTCAGGAATATCTGACATATTTTTGACATACTCTGGAAGAGTGGGATGCCATCAGCTGTTCCTGGGGGAAATGGAGAATGGGGGCTAACTGGGAAGGTGAGGGAGATATGGAGACACGGAGAGACGGTGGGGCTGGGGTCAGGCCTCACCTCCGTAACTGCACTGTGTCAGACCGTGTCACCTCCAGACCCCTCCCTCCTTGCCTGTCTCATGAGAGCACAGCTTCCTCCGGCAGGCTCTCCCTTTTCTCCATTCCCTGAGTGCGCTGAGCCCACTCCACCCATAGATCTATTCTGTGCCATTCCCGTCCCCTGTCTCTACACTGAAATTGCTGGGAAGTGAATGGGATTTTTACCCACAGCTATCTATATGGCATGCCTCCACTCTCCACCCCAAACGATACACCAAGGATGCTGTCTCGATTTCCCTCCCTCACAGCTAGAAAGACTGGATTCCGGAGCATTCCTTTGAAAATGGCTGCTGAGGGTGGGGATACATCTGGGAAGGGGATGTGGAAGTGCAAGCCCACGCACACGAGTGTGTATACAATGCTCTGAAAACCTGGCTTTCCTCCCCATTTTCCATCTTTTCCAGTCCTATCAACCCCAAGCCTCCCTGGCCATTTTGGGAGATAAGACCCCACAAATCATTGCGTGGCCTGACTATCTCTTAGCATTACAGTAATTTGTAGACTGGCCTTCAGCAGGCCCTTCTCCTCAACCCTACACATCCTACTGATGATCCAGGGGGCTCTCCTTAACCCTGGCGCCAGACCCTTCGAGACCATCATCTTGCTCACCATCTTTGCCAACTGTGTGGCCCTGGCAGTGTACCTACCCATGCCTGAAGATGACAACAACACTCTGAACCTTGGCTTGGTAAGGAAGCCTTCCCTCCCTTCCTCTTGCATCCCTCAGTCCCGGGCTTGGATCCACCCTAGGGGCTGGGAGTCACCTTAGAGACTGGGAGTCACCCCAGGCATTGCTCTGGTGGAGGATGCTGGTGCCTTGGCTCCCTGACAACACAGACCAATGTCCTCACACTGCTGAGCTGCTCAGTGGCCTTGCAGTTTTACCAGACTGAACCTGTTCAGCTTAGTTCCATGATATCCATCAGTCAGCGATCACCATGCCAAGTACCCAATGGGCCAAACTCACGGAGCTTTCCCAAGAACTCCCCGAAGTGGGTACCAGTTGGCAGATGTGGAAGCTGGGTCACAGCAGTGTGAACCAGGGATGCTGAACACTAACCTCCTCCCCTCAATAGAATCCTGAATGTTGCTCCCACTGAGCTAACCTACTAGGGGTATATGATATAGAAATCTGCAGAAAGGGCATTACAGACCTGAAGTGTCACTCTCTCCTACCCTGTCACCGGCAGCACAGCAAGTTCTGCACTGAGTAGTTTTCACTGTTGAATTATTGAATCTCTATAGCAATCTCCATGGTATAATATTAGATTCTCTGAAAATAAATTGCTGAATAAATACAACAAAACCCACCCTTGATAACCCAAAAGAACTGGAATTTAGGTACATCATGTAGGATTGCCCCCATATAAGCTTCTAATAGGGCCTCATACCCTGGTCTTTCTGACTTTGGAACTTGTTCTTATATTTATTTTTTAAAATATTTTTATTTTCAAATTTAAAAATTTTTATTTTCAAATTATGTGTACGCATGTGTGACATGTGGGCATTTACAGTGTCCTCAGAGGCCAGAAGATGAAATTGGATCCCCTGGAACCAGAGTTAATGTAGTTATAAGCTGGGTGCTGGGAACTGAACTCAGGTCCCCTGCAAGAACAGTACTTACTTTTAATCACGGAGCCATCTCTCCAGCCCCTGAATCTTCCCCTTCTGTTGACTGTCTCCCGAAGGTGGTAAACAGAATGAGGACTTCTAAAGAAATCCACTTCTAGAGAAACAAAGAACAGCCTGGGATGGGACTCAATGGTGGGATACTTGCTTAGCATCTAGAAGGCCTAGGGTTCCACTTTGGTACCACAAAAAATAACCAGCAGGACAGGACAATGGATTTCCATTCTCCAGGGCTTTCCCCTGTACTGGAACCACAGGGTTTGGAGACAGGAGACCCATCTGCATGCATCCAGAGCCAGAAAGGAAAGGGTGTGTCTCTGCCTCTCCTCAGGCTGGTTTCCATGGTAATCTATTCTGAAGTGGGGAGAAGCTGGGTGCTAAATGTATGCTTGCTGGGAATGGAAATAACTGAGTTCCTAGAACGAGGCTAGAGTGGTTGCAAATGAGGTCAGGGCCAGTGTGGCCTCCCCTACCAGGGAAGCTGCTGCGTGCAGCCAGGGCCTTCTATAAGAGAAGCTCAGTTATCCACGTCCATGGATTTAGGGAGAGTTCTTGGTCCACCCCATACTTCGTGACTTCGTGATTTGGTTCCAGGTGCACTTTACAACTATGAATGCTTTTGGTGATGTGTGCTTGCGATTCCACCACTGGGAAGGTGGAGATGCCAGGATCCCCGGGGCTCATTGGTCAGCTATACCAGCTGAATCAGTGAGCCCTAGTTCCTAGAGAGAGGCTCTGTCACAAAACAACAAGGTGGCCAGCTCGTTGTTGTCCTCTGGTCACCAATACATGTACATACCCACATGGACACACACACACACACAAACGAAGCTAACTGCTTTTTACAAGAGATTGCCTTCTTCTTCTTTTTGGTTTTTCGAGACAGGGTTTCTCTGTAGCTTTTGGAGGCTGTCCTGGAACTAGCTCTTGTAGACCAGGCTGACCTCAAACTCACAGCGATCCGCCTGCCTCTGCCTCCCAAGTGCTGGGATTAAAGACATGGGCCACCACCGCCCAGCTGAGACTGCCTTCTTTTAAGACATTAAACCAAACCTTAGGGATTGGGCAATCTTCCATCTTGCCAAATAGTCCTGTGGTGTTTCCCTTTGGTCTGTGGGCTGGAACTGCAGCTCTTCAATCAAGTCTAGAGCTCAGAGATACACCATAGTAAGTGTGATGGACGAGAGCAAGCTGGCCAGCATCATCTGGCAAGTCAGCACACCTTGGGACACTGACCACCTGGGAATAACTCTAATTTGAACCCTCTATTATGAAGTCCAAAGAGATTAGGCCACACCCAGGATCAAAGGCAGCTTCTGCCTGAGGCCTCCTTACCACCACTTGTCCCCAACACCCAGAAGAGGACAAGGAGAGGGGACAGAACAGATTAAGCACTTATCTCTCTCTCTTATTATTTTGCCTACTTGGAAGCCTACAGAAAATTGATAATATTCCAGTTGTCTACAACAACACTGGTTTTAAAAAGGGAGAGTCTAGGATGAAATCTGAATTAACTTTCTTGTTCATTTCATGAATATATATTTAGTACCTATGATAGGCCTGGAAAAACTCCAGAGATGTCATTGTGAACCAAGAGGACAGTTCCCATCTTCGCAGAGTTCAATTAATTTAGTCAATTAAACAAATAATTACATTGTAGCCAGTTAAATATGTGCTTTAAAATGAAACTAGGGACATGTGAGGTCTGAAAAAGAGAATCTAAACTAGTCTTGGGGTCAAAGAGGCTCCCCAAAAGATAGAATATTTAACCCGTGCCTGGAGGATGTGGGCAGGGCCAGTTTTGTGGCTATGTATCTGTTCAGAGCTCCATCCCCCTTAGAATGAATGCTTTTGGCCATGACACTGAAGTTTCAACTTCACCTTTGAATTTACGTTTTATAAGTAGAGTCCGCTGGGAGAGTGACCCATACTCTGGGAGCTTGGAGATTCAACTCCCACACACTCTGACTCAAAACACAGGCTTAGATTTTTCCCTCCCTGGGGTCCTGGGCCCACTGGGAGTGGGGAAGGCCTGATTAGAACACAAATCCTATATGTCACAGAGATGGGCATGGGTTGTGGATGTCCCTACTTTGGGCTGGCCATGCCATAGCCCATGCAGCGGGCTGCTCTGCAGGGCTGAAGTCTAAGGTCCAGCCCCCATCTGGGGACACCGTGTCTCCTGGAGTGGGTCTAAAGGCCCTTGTGTTTTGTCTGTTCACCATGGTTCACAGTAGCAGGTTTGTGTGATAGGGAAGTGCCTGGCTCCCCTTCTTCATATCTGGCTTGGTCACAGGATGGTAAATGTTGGGAGGAGAGGATGTGGAAGAGAGATTAGCAGGTGTTTGCAAAGGTCTAACCTCACCCATACAATAGTCAATTGGCAGTTAATGCTATGACAGTTTGAGAAAGATGATGTGGAAATAGCAATTTTGTTTGTTTGTTTGTTTGTTTTAGCACCTTTATGAGCAGAGATTTCCTACTTTTTGAACAGTATATCTTCCATTTTCATATGAATGGAGTCCTTCCCCTCTCTGAGGGGTAGAGCCGGTGCTTAATGAAGGGTGGGGTGGGGTATGCCTTCATAGTGCTATGGGAAGGGCTCGGCAGAAAGAGGGTTTGTGTTGGAGCTGCATGAGAAAAGGGATGGATGCAAACTTAGGGTAGCATTTTTAAAAATTTATTTATCTTTATTTCATGCGCATTGGTATTTTGCCTGCATATGTCTATGTGAGGGTGTGGGATCCCCTGGAACTGGAGTTACAGACAGTTGTGTGCTGCCATGTGAGTGCTGGGAATTGAACCCAGGTCCTCTGGAAGAGCAGCCAGTGCTCTTAACCACTGAGCCATCTCTCCAGTCCATCATGTAGCATTTTAAAAAGCTTTTCAGGCCACCACATGAGGCATGGACTGAGGTGAAGTGGGAGCTAGGAAAGGTACACAGAGTTGACCCACTGGAGATGAATAAGAGCGTGACCTTGAGAAAGGCTAAGGAAGTGGGCTGGATGGGGCTTGTGACTAACTGAAAGAGGGTTTAGAGGCAGAGCTTTGAGAAAACAAGAATGTCACTGGGATTTCAGTGTCACTCAGCAAGACAGCGTGGGGAGTAAGATAAGTTCAGACTCAGCCATGTGGACACCCTGGACAGTTGGTTCTGCAGGCTTGAGTATTTGGTGACAGAGCTCTCTTGCTGTGGCATGTGCCAGACCAGCTAGGATATGGAGCAGGCAAAAGTGACTTCCTGCCAGTGCCTTGTACAAGCCATGTATGAGAACTGGACCCATGGTTATGACTGGGTGCCCTGGCACTTGTCTGAGGGCGTGGGCTGTCCCCTCCAAATCCCTCTAGCATTCCATGGGAGCATCAGATCTGTATTTGGGGCTGGGGTACCCTTCTGATTCTGCCTGTTCTATGTCAGCAGGGAAACCATGGGTCCTCTCTGAACAGAAGAAGAAACTGAGGCCCAGACAGGGCAAGGAGTTATGGCAATACACAGTAGTAGCAATGCAAAGGGTAGCAAGATGAGGACCAGACTGTTAGTACAGCCTTATGACCCAGTGGTGGATGGGGGTGTGGGCTCTAAAATCAGCCACACTGGAGGAGCGCTGTAACATGGTGGTTAGGGCAATGAATCTGGACCAGAAGGGATGCTCTTGAGTTCAAGCCCCTTCATGGAGATGTGCTCTTGGACCTGTGTAATCTCCGTGTTCTCTCAGCATCCTTGTTTGTGGTGAGGTAACCTGGTATACTTGCAAGACGTTTCTGTGTGAATGAGGATCTTCTAGGCTGTTGTGCCTTGTACTTCAACCTTAGGAGCTTCATGTTGAGGGTCCCCCTGTTCTTCAGAGTGGGTGACCCAGCCAGGCAGTCTCTGGCCACTAGATCCCAAGGTGGTTCTAGAATCCAAGGATATAGTCCTCAATAGCTGTGCTAAATGATTATGTCAGATAAGAGAAAATCCTTCCTTCTGTTGGAGAACTGTAGTTCAGGGATAATGTTTGATCAGCATGGGTCAGTCCTAGGTTTGAGCCCCAGCAATAGAGGGAAAAATCCCTCTTCACCCAAGCTACCCTCTGTCCTTGCTCTCTTTAGCCCCTCATCTCTCTTTGAGGCCCCAGTGTGTCTGACCAGCCTTCCTAGTTCCCTATCATCACCATGAGCAAAATCAACACTGTTTGCCG
The DNA here is from genome assembly GCA_004026605.1 of Ondatra zibethicus. Classification (NCBI taxonomy): domain Eukaryota; kingdom Metazoa; phylum Chordata; class Mammalia; order Rodentia; family Cricetidae; genus Ondatra; species Ondatra zibethicus. Next base: position 389,231 of record PVIU01000109.1, read on the forward strand.
AGTGCTCACACTCTTTCTAATATGATTCAGACACAAAGAGGCAAACACATCTACCTGCAGCTGGGAAGCAAGATTGGAGCCCAGGGCCAGCATCCCAGGCCAGCCCCAGACTCTCTTGTCCTGCCAAAAACCCATGCTTCAAAAGGGGTCAGCTCCTGGTCTGACTTCAATTGAATTCAAAGGGACTTTTGGGAGGGCCACCGCTCTAGTCTTGGCTGACCTTAGGGGACCCATGAAAATCTCAGGGATGATCAGAGTCCCTAATTAATGATTAGAAACAGATTTCTTTGGCTATAATCTCTTCTTTTGCCTTCAAAGCATGACTTTTATAAAGTGAGCTGTGCTGATTTTATGTACAGGAGGAACACATGACAACAGTTAACGCAGCTCACAAGACAGCAAGCAGGGAGTGAGGCTGGTTCACAGAGCGCTGGAGGGTGAGTTTAGTGACAGTGGAAAAAGGCTACAGTAGGACCAGTGGGGTATGTGTTGCCTACCAGCAAGAAAACTTACCCTGGAGGCTGTTTCTCCTCTGGGAAGAGTCCATCTCTACGGGACCCAATAGTGAGAATGAATTACAGAGCACCCCTCAAGGCAGTGGTCTCCAAAGGAGGGACAGGAGGAGGACTTCTACCCATCAAGGGACATTTGCAATGTCTAGATTCATGGAGTGGGGGCAGGGATGCAGGTACTGGTGCAGGACAATTGGAATTATCTAGCTCCAGTGTCGGTTAGGATTGAGGCTGACAGACCCTGCCTTAGAGAGTTAAATAACTTTTAAAATATTCTGTTGTGAGGTTGGCAAGATGGCTCAGTGGGTAAGGATGTCTGCTGCCAAGCCTGATGACCTGAGCAAGAGTAGCCAGGACCCACATGGTGAAAGGAGAGAACCAGTTCCCACCGGTTGTCCTCTGACCTCCACACCCATACAATGGCACACTCGCCCTCCTGCAGCAAACAAACAAATGTCAACAAAATCATAATAAAATTACATCCTGACATTGCAAGAGTTCTGGCAGCCTGCTCCCAAGCTTAGATGACTTTTCCTAACAGCCATAGGAGACATGGCCTGCTGTGTGGGCCGCTGTGACTGCTCCCCAGACTGCCGCCCATCCAGCCCCTCCTTGGCTCCAGAGCAGCCAGCCCTAAGCCATCATAGGACACTCCAGGCCTCTGCCACATTCCTGGGGTTCAGGTTGCCACCCAACGTCCTCCACAAGGCTGGAGGCTAAGCCTCTGGCAGCCAGGACATTTGTCTTTTTATAGGGTCCAGAACGTCCTGCTGACGCCTGCGGACAGTGGCCCACTCTGCCTCACCATCTGGGGAAGCTGGGCCTTTCGGCAGGGCCCTGCTCAGGCCTTGCTTTCAGAGCATAGCAGATCGGAGGACCTATGGGCTTCCCGATAGGGTCACCCACTCTGAGGAACAGAGGGACCCTTGACAGGAAGCTGCTAATGTTGATGTACAAGAGTGCTCCCAGTAAGGATCTGGGAAAAATAAAACAGATTCCTGGCTTTTGCCCCACCCCAGAGCTTGCCCTCTCCCACTGTACGGGCTCAGCTCCCTTTCCAGACACTCTGCTTCTTACCAGATAGTTCCCTGACAGATGAACCAAATGGGACTGAACAACAAAAACCTGCAGAGTCCTTGGTATGTGCCACACCCTGCAGCCTTTCGGGGGACACTAGGGGTAAGGCCGGGAGCATTCCTCCCTGAACTCAGTCTCCATTGCCCCACCTGTGAGCAGGGACCAGCACCTCCCCTTTTGGAACTGTTAGCCCTCTGGGAAGTGACCTCACATACAGCTTGGTACATAGGTATTACACAACAAAAGTTCATTTCTTTTGTCCTCTGTTCTTCCAGCACCAATGGCCCACAGCCAAAGTCATACTGTGTCCAGGACTGCAGGGGCGGGGTGGGGTTGTGGGCAGGGTCCAGCAAATGCCTGTGGATGCCTCTCCCTCTCCAGTGTGGGCTGCTGGTTGAGACTGTGGAGTTTTGACTTAGACTCTCTACACACGTACTTCAGTTCTGCCGCTTGGCTGTGTGCTTCTAGAAAGTTGTTCATCCCCCTCTGTGTGTTGGCTTACTTAGCCGTAAAGTGGGCGTGGGAGTGCTTAGTGGGCAGGGGTTCCATTCATGTGCGTGGCTAGAACAGGTCCTGGCATGAAAGTGAATGCTTAATAAGGCTTAGTTGTTATTCTCATTATCCCCCAAGACAGATCCGTCCCCAGCCCTCCTAGATAAGGCCTTCTGTTTTCCCTACCCCCTCTCCTGCCATTCAGCCTGTCTCCAGAGCTAGACACTCCTAACATGTCTGCCCACTTGGCCTGAAAAAGCCAGTATGGAGGAGCAGCGGGATGAAGACGCCTTCCCCAACCACCCAGAGACGTAGGGTGACGTGAGCGATCCACCAGACCATGTTCATTTGATCAGGGGTTCAACACACTAAATATAGCAGTTTTGCTCACTCCTCAACTGGTCATTCTCCAAACCCTCCAGAATGAAGTGTCAGGGAGATTCCAGGCCCAGATAGTGGACAGGGGCTGAGCAGCAACCCAGCAGGCTGGCTCACCAGAGGAGTGTGGACAAGGACTCGGAGTGGGGCAAGGGACCAGTGCTCCCCCAAGAAGCTCTCTTCTCCTTGTATTCTTGCTTCTCTCATATAGGAAAGAGGAAACATGGCACCCGCATCAGAACTCAGGCCCAGTCCACATTGTCTTGTTTGTTTCTTATTTGAGAACCTTCCCTTGAGTTCTGAGTCCTCTCCTTGCTTCCCCTGAACCTGGAGTACAGAAAAGCTCTGACTGCAATTGTTCTTGGTGATTGTGGTTACCTGGCCTCCTGTCTGTCCGGAGTTGTGCCTTTTCCACTGCTAAGGTCACAAGGGCCACAGGCCTTCTGGACTCTTGTTGGGATGGGAACCTGCGAAAAGCTGAATGGACCCCACTTTCAGGGGTCCTAGGACTTTTACACCCTGTCTTATCTTGGGGAAATTGTGAACCCCACCCTATGGACTCCTCACCTCAAGTAACTCTCCAGCTTTAAGAACCAAAAGCAGGGCTCTATGCCACAGACTTATCCAATAGTAGGTAGGCTATTCCTACTGTCTGCTCCCAGAAACAAGAAAGATGGTGAAGCCAGGAGACAGGCAGCCATTGCAACTGGAAAGGGTCTTGTGTTGTGCCTGTCAGGCCTGCCACCAAGCACCTGCTGGGAGGATTCGGGTGGCAAGGGATGTGTGGAGACACCCAGCTGACTCCTGCTGCACCCTCAGCCCAAGTTCTAGCAAGTCCCCATCAAATTCACCTCCAACTCTCTTGACCTCCTTGAAGCAGACAGGCCCCATCAAGTGAACCCCATGGGTCTAGCACCTCTGGCTCTTGTATGCTTCGTGTCTGTGCAGATCGCATGCCTGGGCCCTAAGGGAGGAACCTTCCTCCACCTCATGCTACATCACAGCTTCTCCCAGGAAGCACCACTGCAGTTCTTTCAGAGAATTCTGCAGACCCTAGAGCCATCCATGGGGAACACGGAAGGCCCGCAGCTGGAATGCAGACCAGGCCATGGTGCTTGGGGCATGGCAGAGGAAGGAGGGATGGGGACAGCTGGCCCCGTGGCCCAGACAGGGAGGCTGTACTGGGCAAGTCCCTTTGCAGAGGAATCCGGCCAGCTGCTACCATCTTCTCTCAAAGTCCAAGGCATGCCTGGGTGGGGGTCACTGGGAGATGAGGAAAGAGGCAGAGCCAGTGATGTGCATTGTGAACCCTGGTTCTCTTCAGCCCAGGACTTTGGGGATGCCGCGTTCCAGTGTAACAACATACAGATGCAAGGCCTGTGCTCATACTGAAACACCAAGTGCAGCCCTTAAAGCTCACTTAGAGGCCTGTTTGTGGGAGGACCTCTTATATTGGGCACCTGGTGATGAAAGCCTTTGTAGATGGAGTTGTCAGAGCTTTTACCCCACAGGCAGCTTCCTAGTCTTTCCACCAGTCCAGGAGAACAGGCAGGCAAAGGGTCTACTCCAGGGTCAAAGACTGTCTCCCCTCGTCTGGTGTCAGGGTCTGTTTGTTGCTTATAATTTCCGATCTGCTCTATTGTGTGGGGTCACTTCGTTTGTGCCACATGCACTGGCTATGTGACTGACAAGCCCATGTTTGTCATCTGGTTGTACTCAGAAACTAAGAATTGCTACGCTAAGCTAAGCTGAGCATTGCCGTGGGGTTTTCACAGAGCTTCCTTGAGGAGCCGTTGAGCTCCTCTTGCCTCGGTGGTAGCAGCCATCTGCAGCCCACCCAAGCCCATGGTTTGTCTCTTAGGCAAAAGGGCCCAGCACTGTCCGCAAACACACATGGTAGGCACCTTTGCAGATACAGGTGACACCGCAGGAAACCGAGGAAACAGCCCTATATTTGTGTCAGGAGACAGTTAAGTGGATAAACAGTCAGCTGGCAAGTTAAGTCTTGAAGTCTGCTAAAACAAACAAAGTAATGTGTCTTCCGTAAAGAGCTGGGAAGTAGGGAAGGGTAACACAGAAGGGATCAATCATAATCTGGGGCCAGAGAGAAAGAAGACAGTGAGCCCCAGGGAAGAGCATTCCAGGCAGAAGAAATTCTTTCTACTAGATATAAGGAGAAAGTTGGCCCCAGGAGGGGGCAGGAGTATGTAGTCTTCAAAACCTGCTGTTCCCTGCTCCTAGTACTCACTCTGAGATGCTCTCTAATAGGGACCCTAGCGCTTTACCCAAATCCTGTTCCCATGGGGCCAAAACCACTGGCTCAGTCAGTATACACGGGAAGATGACATGGGCTCCAGGAGGCTGCTGAGCAGAGGCAGTAGAGAACAGAGCCCCGGGCAATACAGAAGACACCCCAGGCGGATTCTCTGGGGGACAGTCAGAGACCCCATATGAGCCTAGATGAGCAGAGGCTCTGTAGCTAGGACACCTGGAGAATCTGAAAGCCATCCCACTGGCGGGACAATAGTGAGGCCAGCAGTCAAGGTCAGCAGGGGTCATTTCACAAGGGACCATCCACTGTACCGGTTTACCTGACAAAACACACGGCCCTGGGAGACCAGGAGTGATGGAGTGCCCAGAGTAGAGAGGGACTAGGAGAAAAGGGAGCATCAAAGGCAGCAAGCGATGGCAGATTAGAGTGTGAGGCAGGCCAGGGGCAGGGGCAGTGCCAAAGGAAACAAGATGGATGTCAGGCATTAGAGACAGAAATGTCTGGATCTAGTGGGATCCAAGCCCAGAGAGATCCCTGTCTTGAGTCAATGGTCACTATTGGTCAGTGCTGGACCTTGTGAGAAAGAGAAGGTTCAAGCAAAGAGAGGTTCAGGCTCAAACATGTTGAGTTCCTCGTTGGATAGAGATATGCCTTGGTGAACCACTCACTGATGTGTCCCCAGCCAGCATCTCCGTAAAGACCAAGAGAGCACCATGGATGCCATGGTGCAAGTAGTGGAACCCTCCGCAAAGAGCCAGGTGTATAAAAGACCTGTGACCCATTGAACAGTGGGACACCACCTCTTACAGGATGTCTTTTAATCCTCAGGACAGCTCTTTGGAGAGTGGCGGCGGGGGGGGGGTGTCAATTAGCTTAGTTTTAAAAGAAAATTTGTTTTATTTTACATGTATGGGTGTTTAGCCTACACGTATTTATGTGCACTGTGTGTGCGCAGTGGCCATGGAGGCCAGAAGAAGGTGTTAGATCCCCTGGAACTGCAGATGATCGCGAGTCACAGTGTGGGTGCTGGGGTTGAACTGGGGTCCTCTGGAAGAGCAGCCAGTGCTCTTAACCACTGAATTAGCTCTTAACCACCACAAGAAAACCGAGGTTCCTAGACGGACCTGAGTGAAGAAATAACAGTGAGAATGTGCACCCTATGTCTCTTACCTCCCACCGTTGACAGCAGACTCCCCACAGACAAAGATGGAAATTCTTTAGGAAGGCTATGGCTTTGATTACAGGACACCAGCTAGGCCGGCTGTGCCTAGGGGTTTAGTCTAAAGCCTAATGAATACCTGGGGAGTGTACAGCCCTTGTTCCACTGTGAACAACATGGGCTGGAGGGGCATGGGACCAACACAGTGTAGCACTGATAACACTGTCCCTATGGTGCAAGAATGGACACGTCCCTGGTCCATGTCTACACAGCAAGGGGCATGCTGTGTCCACTCTGGCATTAGGCTACAGAGTGGTAAACGGAGAGAGATGGATCTTGGAGCTCGTGGGCTATGAACCCCAAGTGACCCCTACCTGAGGCCCACAGCCCCTACAAGCTTGCTTTGTGGCCAAGAGACAGATAGACAGACAGCAGGTGCAGGCAGCTCTCTGGTATATGCGGCCAACTGCCCGGCCTGTGAGCAGGGCAACTATTTTGGGTCCTGTTTTCCTTTCCCTCAACAGAAGTTCTCTTGTCTGTCCCGTGGAAGTTGAATCAATCTGAAAATTTACATGCTGATTTAACCTCCCTCTCCTTACATATACCTTTTCCTGAGAGATGGACTTGACTCCTGGACACTTATGACACAGGAGGAAGACCACCCCGTTGAGACCAGGAGACTCTCCACAGTGGCTTCGCCGCATTCCTCTCAGCAGGGATGGTATCCAGATTGCCCCTGGCAGCTCTCTTATTTGGAGAGCCTGGAGGACCAGAGCTATGGGAAGCCACTAAGCCAGGGCTCAGAGAGCTGCAAGAAGGGCAGTCTCAGCCCGGAGTCCAGCCAGGAGGGGACAGTCCTCTCAGCTAGAAATAGCTCTTGCCTGGGCCCTGAGTAGGGAAAGGGTGACCTGGATGGGCTCAGGATGACCCAGAGGATCAGGCTATTGGACAGGGTTTGGAGAAGTCAGCAAGGCCATCTTCAGGGTGAGGCTGAGCTGAACCCTCAGCCCCTTACCCAGAGAGCATCCTCTTACACAGGGCTCTCCATTTCCTCATCACCCTGCCTGGCGAAGCTGCCTGCAGACAGCTGTACCAATGTGCAAAGGGAAATGCAGGAGAGTAAACACCAGCAGAGGGTCCTGACCAGCAGGAGAGGGTCGCTTGCTTGGGGTGCTAATGCAAAGGTCCCTGATTAGCAGAAGAGGGTCGCTTGGGGTGCTGAGGCCACCCTACCTTTAGTCATTGGGCGGTGGAAGAAGGAAAATACTCACCCCAGAAGTCATGGGGCAGGGGGATCTGTCCTAGTTAGGGTTTCTTTTTTTTTTGTAAATATTTATTTATATAATATTCTGTCTGTGTGTATGTCTGCAGGCCAGAAGAGGGCACCAGACCCCATTACAGATGGTTGTGAGCCACCATGTGGTTGCTGGGAACTGAACTCAGGACCTTTGGAAGAGCAAGGCAATGCTCTTAACCTCTGAGCCATCTCTCCAGCCCCCTGGTTAGGGTTTCTATTGCTGTGATGAAACACTGCCACCAAAAGTAACCTGGAGAAGAAAGCATTTCCTTCATCTTATAGCTGTTGGGTCATGCTCTATCACTGCGGGAAGTCAAATGAAGGCACGTAGGGTGGGCACCTGGAGGGGGACTGAAGCAGAAGTCGTGGAGGAACGCTGCTTACTGGCGTACTCCTCGTGGCTTGCTCACCCTGATGTCTTATACAACTCAGGCCCACCTGCTCACAGTTGGCACCACCCACAGTGGGCTGGGGCCTCCCACACCAATCATCAATGAAGAAAATGCCTGACAGACTTGCCTAAAGTCCATTCTTATGAGACCTTTTTCCAATTGAGAGTCCTTCCCCGCTCCCAATGATTCTAGCTTGTGTCAAGTTGACAAAAAAAAAAAAAAAAAAAAAAAAAAACAGCTAGTATTGGATCATTGATTTATTCATCCGGCTCTAGGTCCTGGAAGAAAGGTGGGAAATGGGCAGAGAGTCTACCATGTGGTAGAGTTTATATTCTTATGAGGAAAGAGCTAAAGAGCGCGATAAAAATGTATATGCAGTACTTTAGCCAGGTACTAAGGAGACAACATGAAGCTTGGAAGAAGAGCTAAGAGGTTAGAAGTGGCTTACATTGCACTTGGTGGCCCAGGAAGACCTGTGGTGGAGAGCTGAGGGAGTAAGGCGATGTTGGGGTGGGAGGGAGCATCTAGGGTCGGCAGAAGCTGGCGGTTGGAGGACAGATGGGGCTTGAGGGAGGGGATACTGAGAGTGCGCAGCACAAAGGTGTGACCGTGTTTGCCACCATCTCCTCCCCTCCAGGAGAAACTAGAATACTTCTTCCTCATCGTCTTCTCCATTGAGGCTGCCATGAAGATTATAGCCTACGGCTTCCTATTCCACCAGGATGCTTACCTGCGCAGCGGCTGGAACGTGCTGGACTTCATCATCGTCTTTCTAGGGTAAGAGCTGGCTGGGGGTTGGGGCCTGCAGTCCGATCTTCCCTGAAGACTCTGCCCCTAGACACTACCAGCAGCCTAAAGGCAAGATGGACCCTCAGCACTGTGCTGACCACCCCGGGGTGTGGTGAATGTTGGTGGGAAATGAACCAGTGACCCCAACACCTACCTGCAGGTCACAAACCACGTCACCAGATGTGGGGACCTCATCATCCCCCAGCACATGCAAGAGGCCATGTGAGTGGCTGCAGTGGCCACTTTTGCCATTTGTACATTGGTTCCACAGACTGTGGTGCTTTTCAAGTACACAAACATGGACATCTAGTAGTCTACATCAGCATACTGGGGTGGCCATCAGATTGTGCAGCTGGGGGTTTATGCAATGGAGATTTATTACAGTTGGTTCTGGAAACGGAAGTCCAAAGTCCAGTGTGGACAGGCCTGGTGTCACTGGGCCTCTCTTCCTTGGCTATAAGTGGCCACTCTCTCTCTCACTGTGTCTTCATGTGTCTGTCTATGAGCATGCACCCTGGATGTGTTTTTGTATACTTAGATTTTCCCCTTATAAGTATAGCCATCAAACTGGATTACAGTCCACGCTGATGACCTCATTTTAATAGCCCTATTCCAGTGTTCCGTTCTGAGTTACTGGGTGCCAGAATTTCAACAAATGAGCTTTTGTTAGCCTATGACATCACTTCTATTAACCATTGCCTAATTATAACAGTTGCAGTTATTGAGGACTTACCATGTGTTTGAACATCTAACATTCTTCAACACCTTTTCTGTTCCCTCCATTTCATGGAGGAAGAGACTGAGATACAGAGAACTGAGCAACCTGTCCAAGGTCACACCATGAGCAGGGATGCAAAGCAAGGCATCCTTGGCTCCAAGTGCTGCGCAGTTAGCCACTGTGCTGTCCTGAAGGCCAGCACTATTGTGTTGGTAGTCTGCTGGTCTATCGGTGCTCATTTCACCACAAAGAAAACTGCAGCATCCTCAGACTCAGCCTGGGCCCTCGTGAGGTGCTCTGGTTGGAAGCCACACCAGTGGAATAGAGAACCAGAGAGCAGAGCCATTGTTTCACGATGAACTCTGGGGTCATTGTAGGATAATGTTCCTAAGAGGAGGGTTGAATGGACTTCGAAGCTCTGAAGGAGGAGGAGGGGAGCAGAAGGCCCAGATCCAGCATTGGCTGGAAGGCCAGTGCCAGGGAGGTCAGGAGAGAACTCCACTCCCCGCCCAGGGTCACCAGTGAATGAGGGGCCAATCTGCAGCTCACTGTGATGTTCTCAGCCTCAGGACCAAGGACTGTGCCCATGGCATATTTGCATCTCACTCTGACACTTCCCTTCCTGTATCCAGCTCTGTTCATCACCAATAGCTCAAAGGTGAACTTGGCCTCAGATTCCTTGGAAATAAAATTCTTCAGTGCTGACAGTTGAGATCTACATTTGCTCACCCCCCCCCCATCCTCATAGGAATCAGGGTCCCAGAGCACTGGGACTCTGGCTCCTCTGACTGCTCACCACCTTCTCTCCATCTTTCCCCCTCCAGTGTCTTCACTGTGATTCTGGAACAAGTTAACATTATTCAAACCAACACAGCCCCCCTGAGCAGCAAAGGAGCCGGTTTGGATGTGAAGGCCCTGCGAGCTTTCCGTGTGCTCAGACCCCTTCGGCTGGTGTCAGGGGTGCCCAGTGGGTGACAGTATCTCTTCCGCCAAGCCCTCCTTTGCCCCTTCTGACCTGGGTTTCCCACTGTTTGTTGAGGGAAGGGCATCAGACTGTGAGGGGGAGTGACTCTCCCCCCCCACTTGCTGTTTGTGGCAGGCCTTCAGGTAGTCCTCAACTCCATCTTCAAGGCCATGCTCCCTCTGTTCCACATTGCTCTGCTCGTCCTCTTCATGGTCATCATCTATGCCATCATTGGGCTGGAACTCTTCAAGGGCAAGATGCACAAGACTTGCTACTTCATTGGGACAGGTGAGCTATGGAGGACTGTGGTGGGGTGGAGGCCCCAGTTCAACTCCAAATGGGGCCATCGCAGCTAGGAAAGAAGCTCTGGGCCCAAGTCCGCTTCCCTCCCCACTGTCCACCATAGGAAGAGGTATCTCCTGCCTGCATTCATGAGATCCAGTGGGGGTAAGGACAGCTCCCCCAGGATCAGAGGTCAGAGCCCGGCCTTGGCTATAGTTTGCTCTACCCCACCCTAGCCAATTCGGTGTCTTCCAGGCTTCCTGAGCCAGTTGGGGATTGAAGCATAGGTCTGGGTGGAGCCTGGATTTCTCCGCATACTTTCCCTGTGGCCATCGGGTACTTTGGTCTGAACTGTCTCTCAAGCTAGACCTGCAGTATATGGACTGAATGTAACTCAAAGGGGACGTTTTGTGGGTTGTCAGAAAACCCATGCCGACTCCAGGTCCTAGAGTCTAGGAAGTCTTCCCTCCCTAAAGCAGCAGATCTCACTTTTCGGCTTTAGGATCCCTTCACATCCTCACAATGTAATTGAGACCCCAAAAGTGTGATTGATATAGGTCTGGCCTACCGATAGTCACGTGGAAATTGGAACAAATATCAGGACATCAATTCCTTTCTAAGAGCAGCAATAAGCTGATGACACGAGAACAGGAACATATTTTTGTAAGCATGACTGTATTCTCCAGAGCAAAGTCTACTCAGTGAGAAGAGGGACAGGTTTGCATCTGCTTTAAGGCTCCTCAGTGCCTGGCTTATGCCAGGTGGGCTCCAGGTGGGCTGGAGCTCACATCCGATCTGCATGTGGTGCTGTCCATTCATGGTCACATGACTGCTGGACAACTCCACTCTCCATTGAGAGAATGGCAGATCAAGGGCCAAGCGACTTCTTGACATCACTCTGAAGACAGTTTTGAGGAGGCAGATGCCTCAGAAGGCTCTCTGGCTCTCGCCCTGAGCAATCTCCAGGAACTCAGCCTCGTCCTTAGCTCAGACTCTTCTGAGAATGCTTTTAGCAGGGTCTTAGGGTAGAAAGGAAGACACAGGCAGAGGATGGTCCTCTGCCAGGTCTCGGACATTCGGCTCACCAGAGCAGTCTCTGTACTCAATGCTTCTTGGGGAGAGGCTATTTGCTTCCCCAGTTCCGTGGGCAACCAGGGTCCATCCATGCAGGGTCAACCCTAGCTTCTAAGAGTGAGCTCTGACAAGGCTTTAGTAGGCAGCTTCCGGTCCTCTCCCACTGTTGGAATGGTCCACACCCTGCAGCCAGTGTTGGCATCTTCCATCAGCAGGACCTTCCACATCCTGTCATCAGCACCATTAGATGCAGGGACTGTCTAGCATGAGCTCTGGGGCAAACTTGGAGGTGCCAAACCATTGATGAATGCTGAACAGCAACATTCAAATGCTCCTCTCAGATCAGAGCCACCAGCTTCAGAGAGCCAGGTGACATTGTAAGTGTGGTTAGGCAAGGGTACTGTGTTCCAAGGATAACTTCATCTCAGAACACCAGAAGGATGCTGTAAAACATTCTAAGATAAAAGTGGGGCTGGAGAGATGACTCAGCAGTTAAGAGCATTGCCTGCTCTTCCAAAGGTCCTGAGTTCAATTCCCAGCAACCACATGGTGGCTCACAACCATCTGTAATGAGGTCTGGTGCCCTCTTCTGGCCTGCAGACATACACACAGACAGAATATTGTATACATAATAAATAAATAAATATTAAAAAACCCAGAGCACTAAGCCACTAGAGAGACCTTAAAAAAAAAAGATAAAAGTGTTCTAGATTTCAGTGGCTGGGAACACAGTCCAATGGGTAAAGTGCTTACTATGTAGGCATGAGGACTTGGGTTTGGGTCCCTAGAACTCATGTGAAAAGCCAGATACTAGCACTGATGGGGGAAACAGGCAGAGCCTAGAGGCTTGCTGGCCACCATAGACACAATAGTGTTGCAGCCAGAGACCCTGTCTCAAGACATAAAGTGGATTGCAGCTAAAAAGAAACCTGATGTGGACCTTTGGTCTTCACACACACACACACGCACACGTACACGTACACACACACGTACACACACACACACACACACACACGTACACACACACACACACACACACACACACACACAGAAGGAGAGAGAGAGAGACAGTGCACACCAGGCTTTAGAGGAAATAAAAGATTCCTTTGAGGACACAGAGGATGTGAGCTGAAGTCTAATAGCGTCCTCCCTAGATGGACCTGGCCCTGTGTGCACTGTGACTGGCACGGCAAACCTAGTACTGTTGGAACAGCCCCCCTTTGACTCCCCAGACTGAATCTCAGGTCAGAGCATGGGAGCCCCTGTCCCCAGCCCACCCCAGCTGGACAGAGCCCTCCTCTTTAAATCTCAGAAGGTGCAAAGACCCCTCTAGTCACTCCTCAGCATGAGTTGAGCTTCAAGGGACAATTCATCTTAGGAGTGGTTCTTCCAAAATTCTTTTAGTTCAAAACCTAACTGCTGCCACTTGTATGTGCCAACTGCCAGCCTTGGCCCCTGTCCCTCTTCATCTCTGTTACTTACTCTGTTCTTTCTTTTTTTCTTCCTTCCTTCCTTCCTTCCTTCCTTCCTTCCTTCCTTCCTTCCTTCCTTCCTTCCTTCCTTTTTTCCAAGACAGCCCTGGCTATCCTGTAACTCACTTTGTAGACCAGGCTGGCCTCAGGCTCACTGAGATCCACCTGCCTCTGCCTCCCAAGTGCTGGGATTAAAGGTGTGCGCCACCACTGCCTGGCACTCTGTTCTTTCAAGTGACCCTTGAGCAGCTTGCCTCCTGCATTGTCCACTTGCCTAACGCTGCTGCCTTCTGCCTCCAGACATTGTGGCCACGGTAGAGAACGAGAAGCCATCACCCTGTGCTAGAACTGGCTCTGGGCGCCCCTGCACCATCAATGGCAGCGAATGCCGAGGAGGCTGGCCGGGACCCAACCACGGCATCACCCACTTCGACAACTTTGGCTTCTCTATGCTCACCGTGTACCAATGCATCTCCATGGAGGGGTGGACCGATGTCCTATACTGGGTGGGTCTGAGCTTCCAAACCAACCCTGCCTTCTAAAGGCTTACTAGGAGAACAGGAAGGAAGGGTTTATAAGCCTGTCCCAAAGGCTGTTCACTGCTCAGTGCTGTTGGTCCTGTCTTGCTCTCCCTGGGCATCCATGCAGGTGTATGATCTCTTTCTAATGCTAGAGATTGTCTAGTATTTCCTGAGGCAGATCTCATGGGTTAAGGTCTGCAAGACCCAGGAAGGGGGTGAGGGATGGATACTAGGAGCTCCATGAGTTCCAGTCTCAATGCCTGAATTTTCTCTAGAATGTCAGTGACTCTTTCCTGGTGTCCTGTGTCTTGGACACTTGAGGGATGAGGGGCCCTTCAGGTCTTTCTCTTTGTCATTGGGTGAGATGACTTTCTTACATAAATATCACTATGTATCAGTCTTCTCTATAAAGATAATATACCGCCCATTATCTTAGAGCTGTAGAGAAACCAACAGAATTGTTAACATTGCCTGGCATGTAATCACCATTGCAGAGGCTTTCTTATTACAGAAAACACTTTGTTAGGTCTTTTTTAGCCCCGTACATTTCTTATTTAATGTGTTGGAGCACAGCAGACAGCATCACTCCCATTTTACAGGTAAGGAAACTGAGGCTCAGAGAGGTTGTGTAACTGGATCCATGAATCTAATGAGCAAATGGGCCAAGATTCAAGCTCTCATCCTCTGGCTCCATTCCAGAACTCTCAAGCACAATGTGGTGCTGCCTGTGGGGTTGGAATTGTAAAACTGTCAAATGCTTTGCAAATATAAAGGATTAGTATGAACATTTCTCGCAGGCTCACATTAGGGAAGCGGATGATTAAACTTGTCAAAGGAATGTCACATGTGCTATTTCTCCTCTGCTACACATGCAGGAGGAGAGCACGTCCCATATCCTTACGACATAGATGAGAAACTGTTCAGAGATGTCAGGACACTTGGCTTAAGGTCTCAGAGGACTGTCACTTTGAAAAGCTTTGACTGTACAGAAATGGGCTGTTGATGGGGTCTGAGGGGCAGGTTAGAGGCTCTCTTGACTGATGGACAATGCATCTGCCGAGCTGGGGCCAGGTGCACGTCATCAAGGGTCCCTTGGGAAGACTGTTTGGCCCGGATCTTGGGCTACTTCCCTTATGGAGTCTGGGTGGACAGAATAGGAGACAGGAATTAGCCTTCAAGTCAGAGTGCTGATCTCACATTTTTGTCTGGATCAGGTCAATGATGCCATCGGGAATGAGTGGCCCTGGATCTATTTTGTCACCCTCATTCTGTTAGGTTCCTTCTTCATCCTCAACCTGGTACTGGGTGTCCTGAGCGGGTAAGAAAGTAATGGCAGTTGGTGGGGAGAGGGGTGGGGCAGGAAGGAGCGACCCAGACCCTCAGTGACCCTCAGGTCACCTCTGAGCCCCACTGGGCCAGGTGTGCTTCTTCCTTCTTAGCTAGGAAGGCAGAGGATGCACTCTTCAAGCTAGTGCGTTTCTCCCAGTTTTGCTTCCTCTTTCTTCCAGCATCCACACTCCCGTGTGAGCCTGCGAGCCCCAGACTCCAGCCCTGGCTGTGTGTCAGCACACGGTTTCTAGTCAAGCACTCACTAGCTTACCGCTCTCATCCCTGTGCTACTTACTACCTAGAGGCTCTGGGACCCTGCCTAATTCCCTAACCTCTCAGAACCTCAGTGTTCATATCTGTCAAATAATCATGTCAGGACCTGTTTCCTAGGGCTGCCATGAAATGTGTTTAAAGTGTTTAGCACAGAGTCCAGCACACATGAACCCCGCCATTAATGGAGTCCACCCCAGACACAGTGCTGGGGTTAGCAGCAGTCTCAGCTCCCTTATGGGTTGACATCACCTCACTCCAGAAGCTCTACCACCCCCAACAGCCTATAAACAGAACTCAGGAGTCTGTGAAGTTGGTTAGAGAAAACCCATCTTGACTTTCTAGTGCATTAACTGAAATGTGTGCTTCCTTTAATAATGAATGCAGGCAACTAACCACAGTGGCATTAGCAGCGCCTGTGGGTTCTCTAATGGAAATCGTGTCACGTGTCCGTTGTTGCACTCCTGTCTACACTCATTAGTGCTTGTGAAATGGCGATAGTCATTAGACCTGCAACAGGGTCCCTGTAGCTAATGAAGAAGCACCTGCCTTCCTCCATTGGCATTTGCTAGATTTTTGTGGTTATATTTCACTCTGATCAGTTCCTCTGTAAACGTGTGTTCTTACTTTGTGCACTTTGCGACATTGTTCTGAGGAGTGATCTGTAGGAGGGCTTCATTGGGTGGGTTACCAAAAGCTTCATGTATATGGTCAAGAGCACCCAGCTGGACACCACACTGCCAGGGTGAGGGGACTGTCCTACAGGCAGACCCCCTTCGGCGGCCTGGGTTTAGATCCCTGCTAACTGAGCTGGTGTCTCTCCTAAAGCACTCTGAGTTCTGCTCGGTGTCCTAGTGCTGCCCTCTACTGGTCATTAGATGCCTTGCACCCCCTCGGGTTCTTCACTTCATGGGGACGGCCAGTTTCCCCTCGCGTCCAAGATGATTTTCTCAGGCCTTAAGTCTGTAATCAGAAATTGTTTTAGGATAGATTAAAATACGAAGGAGTATGGCAAATTTGAGGCTTTCTGGATGGTTCTGTTGGGATAATAGAATGTTCTGTCAACCTTTGACATCTAAGAATAAATGGAAGGAGAAAATGAGATCACCTGGGAAGGAACTGGAGGCCTATAATAGTGCTTGGAAGTGTGCCTGGAGGTGGGGCTGGGTGAAGGGGAGACAGGGGACACTTTGAGGGTCCCTGGCCCAGAGGCAGTGCCCCAGACCAGAAGAGGACACGTCCAGCTCAGATGTGTCCTGTGTTATGGAAGCTCAGTGGGCCCTGCCGCCTTTACCCTCTCACCGTCCTTTTCCCCTCTCCCCTTCTCCTACCTTCCTGGTTTTGTGTTAGGGAATTCACCAAGGAGCGAGAGAAGGCCAAGTCCAGGGGAACCTTCCAAAAACTCCGGGAGAAGCAGCAGCTGGAGGAAGACCTTCGCGGCTACATGAGCTGGATCACACAGGGCGAGGTCATGGATGTGGAGGACCTGAGAGAAGGTTGGGGCCCAGAGCCATGGCCAGCATCCCCCTGCCTGATGCTGATCAGCACCCCTTAGTCACTCTCTGCAGAGTGCAACCCTATGGAGTCCCCCCAAACCCGGTGTCTTTTGATTACTATTGCTGTGATGAAACACCATGACTAAAAGCAACCTGGGGAGGAAAGGGTTTATGTCACTCACAGCTCCACGATGCAGAGGCCATGGAGGGGTCACCACCAGCCCAGGGATGACCTCATCTACAATGGACTGGGCCCACCCACATCACTAATTAAGAAAATGCTCTACAGCCTTGCCTACTGCCCAGTCTTATGGAGGCAGTGCACCAACCGAGGTTCCCTCCTCTCAGATGACTCTACCCTGTGTCAAATTGACAGAAAGTTAGCTAGCACAGTCAGAGACCCACTGAGAATGTATAATGCTTGCTTTCAGAGGGTCATCAATGCCTTGTGTAAAGCCTCAAGATGATAGAACCCAAGTGCATCCTGGGTTCTCCCCAAATCATCCTGTGGCCTGCCCATGGTGGCCACATGCCCTGCAGATGGGATTCTCCCGTTCATAGGAAGTCACAGCAGGATCCAGGCCCACCAAAAGCCCACCGTCATTGATGTTCTATGCCTAACCAAGTGTGTCTGTTCCCAAGAGACCCTGAAGGCTGCTAACTATATCTGTTCTGTCCCCAGGCAAGCTCTCTTTGGATGAAGGGGGCTCAGACACAGAGAGCTTGTATGAAATCGAGGGCTTGAACAAAATCATCCAGTTCATGTGAGTACCTGACCTGAGACACCTCTCCTGTTGGCGCTTGAGCCCTTAGAAAGGCCTATCTAAGAAAACAGGGCCGGTTCTTGCTGAGGACTCAGCAGTGGCTAGATGCCCAGGGAATGAGCAATTAGAGAGGATCCTGAGAGGGTGACCTATTTCTACACCGCTCAAGGTAAAACAGAAGACAGTCAAAACCTTCGGCTAACCCCTCTGAGGGGATGCCACTGGGTGTTGGGAACTTGCAAGAGGGAGGAGAGAAGGTGTGCAGGTGGTATGCAGGAAGGAAGTGGTCCTAGCTAAGAGTCAGGGGAGAGAGGATACTCTTAGCTCTTACCTTTGTTTTGAGAGAAAGGCTATGTCCTTTTTCAAATCATACATAATTATGACTTTTGAAAGACCCAGCAATAGAGAAAAACCCAAAGGAAAAAAATGAAAGTCTCTGCTGCCCTTCCAAGAAGTAACCATGGTAACAGATATGTATTCTACTAAGATCTTTCTGTGCTTTCATCTTACACACACACACACACACACACACACACACACACTCACTCACTCACTCACACATGCACCAGGATATTTTGTTCTTGTTTTTCTTTTTATATAATAGAGTTATTCGTGTTAATTGCTGTCACCATAAAGACTAAAACAGTAACCGGTCTATAGGGGATTTTGAAGAATATTACTTCATTAAGTAGTTTGCTTAGTAAATTAGTCATTTACTCATTCATTAAGTAAATGAATACACACTATTTTGTTATGTATTTTTTCTTTAAACTTTTCCACTGAGGTCAATTTTCACACTTGTGTGTATATGTACATATATAAAGACACACACTTTTAAATTTATTTTTATTCATTTATTTATTGTATATGGAGGTTTCGACTGCATGCATGTCTGTGCACCTTGTGCACACCTCGTGTCCACAAAGGTCAGAAAAGGAGATCAGATCCCCTGGAACTGGAGTTACAGGTGGTTGTAAGACACCACATGTGTACTGGCAATTAAACGATTCTCTAGAAGAACAGCCAGATCTCTTAACTGCTGAGCTATTTCTCCAGCACCACACCCGCCCCCCCCACACTCACTCACATGCTCACACTCACAATCTCACACATATCTTTATCAGCACAACCTTGGCTATTAAATGTTCCATGATATAGATGCACCATTTTATATTTAACCAAATTCTCCTGGTAAAGTATGGGCTGTTCTGGGCAGAATTCTAAAAGCAGAATTGCCTAAGCTTTAGTAAATGATGTGAGGTCACACCTTTCTCACACGACCATCTGGAAATCCTCCCTGAGCTGGCAAAACTTCCTTTAAAAATGGGTAGACTTGGCAGCGCAGTCTCCTTTAGTGGAAATTAAAATGCATGGTGTTCCTGGCTTATATCATCTATATCTATATCAGGTGCCATTTTGTCTCATTTAATTGCCTGGGAGATCGTTGCTCTTATCATTCCCATTTGAAAGGCAAAACTTTGTTAATAAGAAGCCCGGTTTAAATTGACCCGGCTCTACGGCCCACACCCTTCATTCTCTTGCATGCTCAGAGAGGAGAGTGCATGTGGCTGAAAGTAATGGCTCCCAATCCTCCTGTCTCCTGCAGTCGACACTGGAGGCAGTGGAATCGCGTCTTCCGCTGGAAGTGTCACGACCTGGTGAAATCCAAGGTCTTCTATTGGCTGGTGATCCTGATCGTTGCCCTCAACACCCTGTCTATTGCCTCAGAGCACCATAACCAGCCCCTCTGGCTGACTCATTTGCAAGGTGAGTCAGCTGGAATGGAGCCAGGACTGAGCACTCGGGCGGTGAAGCTTAAACCCGTCAAGGGTGCTGTAGGGTGTGCTGAAGTCAATGAGATTGATAACAAACACCTTCTAGAAATTATGTCCTACTTGTGTTGGACCACTGGCCCAACTCCCTCACACAGTGTGAGAGTAGAGACACCAAAAGGCAAGGTGCCATCCCCATCTTCCCCACCAGCCACATCATTCTGATCTAGGACAGTGTCAATGACACACAGGGACAACTTTCAGATGCTTCCTCAGATATCTAGGCAAATTGTTCAATTATATACCATTGCATGTAAGACTGTCAATAATTGAGAGTTCTAAGCATCCAAGTCCAAATACTGTTAAATATAGTAACCAACTATGCAGTGAGTAAGATACATATATGTCTCTCTCTCTCCCCCCCCCCTCTCTCTCTCTATATATATATACATATATATATATAACTGTAAATAGTTAATTCATTGCTCATGACTTCAGGGAGCATGCTTAATCATAGGACAAGTCAGATGGTAATTGTTTCCAGTCCATCCAGGGAAGACAATGAAGGAGCAAAGATGAGATGATAAGAGAAAGGTTACAAGAGAAGATCCTGTTGCTGCACACATCAAAAGGATACAGAGATAAAGCCCAACTGGTCAAAGTTTGGCAGGGATTCCTGCAGAAGATGCCATGAGTGCAAACATGTGGAATAGTCTGGTGAATTAAGGGACCACAGAACTTCATATGTTCATAGGGGTCCTCGTATACTGTCATGCTGCATTAGGAGTTTAGCCTTTGGGTACAGGGAAGCCAATGAAAAGTTATAAGCTTAAACATATTATAATCAGATTTGAGACTCTGAATGACCAGCCTTTGTAGAAGATGGATGGGTCAGCCTTACCCTTTCGGTGGATGTCCCACTGTGTGCAGAGCTCTGGACTGTGACCAAGAACCAGTTCCACAGCTAGGTACTCTTCCCACTACAAACACCAATGTGGCATGAGTTATAATAATGCCCCAAGGGTTAACAACCTTTTCTCATTGCTATAACAATTGCCTAAAAAGCAACATAAGGAAGGAAGAGTTCCTTCTGGCTTGCCCCTAGATAAGGATCCAGTCCATTATGACCGGGAGAGCATGGAAGCAGAAGCCTGGGGTGGATGGTAGCATCGTGCCTACAGTCAGGAAGCCTGGGGTGGATGGTAGCATCGTGCCTACAGTCAGGAAGCAAGAGAGATGGGAAGTAGAGCCATAACCTTCATGGCCTGCTCCCAATGACCTAGTTCCTCCAGCGGAGCTCCACCTCTTAAAGATTTGACATAAAACAGTGCCCCCAGATGAGGACCAATAGTTCAAATATATGAATCTGTGGAGCAACATTGCACACTCAGGCTGTAATAAATAACAAAGAGGTCTCTGGGTGGCAGAGGCAGGGAGCTCATAAACTCCCTCATGGAGATATCTTAGACCTAACCCCTCAGGGGTGGTAGCTGACCTCTTCATGCCTATGAAGACAGGACCAGAGACAGGACCCTGGGCCTGTGTAAGGTGAGGAGCAAAAGCTTAGAGCCAGGGCCTGGAAAGGCTACTTCTGCGTAAGGAGATCTAAAACCTTTTTGCCCATTGAGATAGGCAAGGAGTCTGGAAGTTCCCTCTGATGGGGGTCCTGGGAGGGAAAAAACATGTCACAAGTGAAATATTAACTGCAGCCTGTGTCCAACCTGTGTGCTTTAGATTCGTGCAGCCTCAGCATCTCCTCTTGTAACCTTTCTTTTGCCATCTTGCCATCTTTCATTGTCTTCCATGGATGGACTGGAAACAATTAACGTCTGTCTTGTTCTACAACTTCTGGGGGTATGAGGACCAGCTTGCAGCACCTTTCACAGGGCAGGGATAGTAAACTAAGACAGACCCATAAAAACTAATCAAAGACAAATGGGAGGCCTGGGGGAGCCCTTCAGAAGTAGGCACACGTGTCCTTTTTGGAATGTCCTCAAGCCAAGGCATATGAATCCCTGGGGGAAAGAACATCTCCAGTGATGAGCTCCCATGGGCGAAAAATCACAACTCAAATAAAGAACAGAGTTGCTCTGGGGAAGAGTCACCAGCCTGATGCACACAAGTGAGCTGAGCAGGAACATGGCCTAATGAGACACGACAGAAGAGACTAAGTTCAAATGAATGAAGTAGAGGGTACAGTTTCAAAGAGTATAAAACAAACCTGCCGTTCAGATGCGTGCATGCACCCATTTATTCATTCATTCATTGCAGTCTTCTTGAGAGCAGCTTAACTGTGCTACACATTGTCAGACAGCATTGGTAAACCCATGTGAAGATGGAACCCTACCCAGCAAGAGGTGAATTTGTGCTTCCTAGACTGAGCAGACAAATAGATGGTGGTAGTCCTACTTTCTAAGATGGCAAAGATAGTCAGTAGCCAAGTAGTTTTGGCAAGTGTGGGATGGCAGGCAACATCCACCCTATGGTGCTGGGCATATTGAGTTCGAGGTACCTTTGAGACAATCTAATGGTAGTGGCAAAGAAGCTGATGGGAAAACGGGGTCTGGGTTGCCATGGGGAGGTTGGGTCTTGGAAGAATTAAAGGTAGGAATCATGGTAGAGCAGCGCTGGCACTGCCATCATAGATCATCACCAGATGGTCAGGGCTCAAGACCAACAGCCAGAGACTTGGTAAAGAATGCGTGGCAGAGAGGACTAGGAGAAGACAGCAAAGTAAGTTCGAGGAAACCCCAAAGAATGTGGTGTCACAGAAGCCAGGGTGGTGGAGGAGAGAGTATCTGAAAGAGCAAGCAGGTGGTGAACAGGATTGTGGGAAAGCAAGTAGATGAATGTCCGAGTCTTCTGGGTTTGGCAACATGAAACTGACCCTAGAGCTGGATAACTGAACACAAAGAGACCATTTGAAAGGAAGAAGCGAAGTAGCTGAGAAAGACAAGCAGATACTGATAGTGGGAGTCCCAGATGGGGCCGGGCCAAGCACAGGAGAGCAGATTGCCTTTAGTGAGGCTCACCCTCTCTCTACCAGGAACACAGACTGTGTTTAATGAGGAAGAGTGGACCTTCATGAGCTTATACAGCTTTTTCCCTGCTAACTAGGGTAGGGATTAGCCTCCTGGAAATACAGATTTAGGTTCTTTTGATGGGCAAACTCTACCAGGTTTTCCTAGGGGGGTTGTTGTTATTATTATTTTACATTTCTAATTGATTGATGAATTGATTGATTTGTCGGTTGGTTTCGTGGAGGGGGCCAGAAAACAATTCTATTCTCTCCTTCCACCATATAGCTTCTGGGGATCAAACTCAGGTCATCAAGCTTAGTGGCAAGCCCCATTACCAGCCCTTTTGCTGGCCCCTTCCTAGGACCTGGAAATTAAAAAGGCTCTAGTGCCTTGGAAAGGTAGGGCATGTGTGCTGGTGGGCAGAGGCTAGGAGGAGGAAGAAGAGGAGGAGGAGGAGGAGGGAAGGAAGCAATGTCTGGGCCCTGCTGCCCTCGCAGATGTCGCCAACCGCGTGTTGCTGATTCTCTTCACCATCGAGATGCTGATGAAGATGTACGGGCTGGGCCTGCGCCAGTACTTCATGTCCATCTTCAACCGCTTCGACTGCTTCGTGGTGTGCAGCGGCATCCTGGAGATCCTGTTGGTGGAGTCGGGAGCCATGACACCGCTGGGCATCTCCGTGCTCCGCTGCATCCGGCTCCTGAGGCTCTTCAAGATCACCAAGTGAGTGCAGGCAGCCGGGACCCTGAAAGGCCGAGGCTGCAGGGGTTGACAAAGTCAGGTCTTGGTCTGGCCCAGGCCTCCTTTCTCCTGCCAGAAAGGGAAGGGAAATCCCACTCACACCACTCACACCGCTGGATTCTCATTTCCCCTTTTGTCTCACTATTACCTATGTCAGGATAGGAGAAAGGCAAGAGTTGGGAAGAGGAAGAAAGGAGAAAAGGGGAAGCCCTGGAAGACGGGAGGAAGAGACAGAGAGATGTGGGAGGGGTAGGGAAAAGAAAGAAAGGGGACACGGTGAAGGGGGACCATGCAGAGAGGGGAAGGGGCTTTTCATTTGTGCTTCTTCCCTCCGTGGGGATTTGTCAGGCCCCCCCATAGGTGCTTGAAACTGTAGAGAGTGCTGCGCCTTAAATACACCATGCCTTTCCCTGAACAATTAACAACAATACAAAATTACAATTATAATATCTTGTAACAATTTATTTATGTGACTATGATCTTTCTCTGAAAATGTATCAGGGCACTGCATTTACAGGATTTAATGCTGTCCTCCACAGGCTCCAGGCAGCTGAAATCACAGATGAGGGGGTCTAGGGTGTTCTTAAGGATTTGCCCAGTGCCGACATGAGCACAGGTCTTTACTCTTACCGTGTGTAAATAGTGAGGACGGAAGTTCTTTCTTAGCCCTGCTGAGGAGTGTGGGATGGAACCAAGGCAGATATTCAGCAAGGAGCACCAGGAGGCCAGGGATTCAGCCACAGGAAGCCCTTTTCTGTTATGTCCCCAGCCTTGTGCCATTGCCACCAGCCCTCCCAAGCATGGGAGAACCAGTGAGAAGGCCCCATCCAGCCCCCACCTTGCTGTCCCTCTTCCTCAGGTACTGGACATCCCTGAGCAACCTGGTGGCGTCGCTGCTCAACTCCATCCGCTCCATCGCCTCTCTGCTGCTGCTGCTCTTCCTCTTCATCATCATCTTTGCCCTGCTGGGCATGCAACTCTTCGGGGGCCGATATGACTTCGAAGACACAGAAGTACGACGCAGCAACTTCGACAACTTCCCCCAGGCCCTCATCAGTGTCTTCCAGGTAGGTGCCCTGTCTGCTGAGACCTCGTTCTGGGAGGTTCCTGAATCCTGCTTCAGTATCTGGGAAAACATCACCTACACCAGGAAGCCTTTCTTGACCTGTTGGTCGAATTTAATACCCTTCTCATTTCCTTTTGCCTTGGACCTTGGGCCATTGCAATCCTGTTCTGTCTGTCTCTTTCCCTGGAGCTCTGGCTAACGACACCTAGCTTGTCGGTTTCTCTTGGTCCCTGGTGCCTGGCAGAGTGCCATAGCAGCTGACGTAAATAAATACTTGGGGGTAGACTGGACGTCGAAGGTGCGCTGCTCACATCTCTAGGGCAAAGTCAGGCAAGCTGAAGGCGCCCTCGGCAAGCTGAGAAAGCCCAGGCATCTGAGACCCCTCTTTCACACGAGAGGCACAGAGGCTGCCTGTTTACAAGAAACCACTCAAGGGATCATGGCTGGGATTCAGCGAGTGACCTTTAGAGCCACAGGCTCCCAGAGGAGCTTTCTTAGTGTTGAGCATAGACATGCTCCTTTTCACGTCACCAATATCTCACAAGTCACTCTACCACGCCATACCAGCAGGAGTGGCAGGGCACCATCAGTCAGTCCTGTAGACGGCTTCATGGCTTCATCCTGCCTTTCTTCCATCCACTGCCTCACCGGCTGACCAGGGATGGTGCTTTCAAGGGACTTGACATTGGTACTATTTTTGGAGGCCGGGGTAACAAAGGTTGGCTGAGTGTAGTCCACTTCAGCCTGGGGATTAAGAACAGAGTAGAGGCCCTATGATCAAACTTGGCCCTCAAGAGGCTTGATAAGACTTTTTCCAACCACCCTGGGCAGCCAGCCCTTCAGTCTTGGGCTCCTCCCCCAGCCCACTTGCTTCTCCTCCAAGCCTGCTCACAGGCTGATAGCACTGTAGAGAGCTGAAAGAGGAACAATGAGGGCTGGAGGGGAGCGATCACCAGGAGGGTAGGGACTGGGAGAGCTGACAGGTGACAAAGGCCTTTCAGGGTGATGTGTCCTCTCACCTCGTGCTCCCTCCACCTAGGTCCTGACAGGCGAAGACTGGAACTCTGTGATGTACAATGGGATCATGGCCTACGGAGGCCCGTCCTACCCTGGCGTGCTCGTCTGCATTTATTTCATCATCCTTTTCGTCTGTGGCAACTGTATCCCCTCGGGGCCATGGTGCAAAGAAGAACTTGGGGGAGTTGGCTTAGCAGGGAGGATCGGGGCCCCCATGTGTCAGGAAGGCGGTCCCTCTGGTTCCCAGGTTCGTAGAGTGGGGAATGGGACACAGTAAAGGTAAACGCAGCAACAATATAACCCTTTCCAGCAGAAATGTTGGAGAGCAGCGGGGACGATGAGCTGTGAGGTTGGTAAGAGCCTGAAGAAGGGGGAAGAAGCCCAGGGCTTAGCAGAGACTCAGTGGAGATGGTGGGGCCACCTGGTCCAGCAGCTTGGAGGCAGGCAGGGAGGAGCCAAGGTGTCCTCCAACCTGAAGGAGAAAGTTTTTATTTGGTTTATACTTTCACATTGCCATTGAGGGAAGTCAGGGCAGGAACTCAAGGAAGAACCTGGAATCAGGAACTGAAGCAGGAACCATGGGTGGCGGCTCTCAACCTTTCTAATGCCGCAACCCTTTAAAATACAGTCCTTCAAGCTGTGGTCACCCCCAACCATAAAATTATTTTCATTGCTACTTCATAACTGTAACTTTGCTACTGGTATGAGTTGTAAGGTGAATATCTGTGTTTTCTGATGGTCTTAGGCGACCCCTGTGAAAAGGTCTTTCAGTCTCCCAAAGGGGTCACAACCCAGAGGTTGAGCATCTCTGGGAGGGATGCTCCTCACTGGATCTACCCCTCTGGCTTGTTCAGCTACCTTCTTGTTATAATCTAGGACCACCTGTTCAGGGTGGGGCGGGCCCTCCTACAATTAGCAGTTTAAATGGAGAAAGTCCCTAAACTGAGTTTCCCTCTTGCCTGGTGTGTCAGGTTGACTGACCAGGGATCAGTCAGAGCTCTGGGACCAGGAATATTAATCTAGGATAAGTCTAAAGGTGAGCTAAGCAGAGAGATTGCTAATGGCACCTGAAGGGTCCTAATGCCGTGCTGTGGATTCTGACACCATGGTGAGTGGGCAGGGATGAAGCCAATGCCCCTTGCTTTGCCTCACTCCCAGGGATCCATGTTGGGCAGCTGGGATCTGTTCTGGCAGACATAGAATAAAACTCCAAAGTTCTGATGGATTCAGGCCCCATCAGCAGTCAAACTTCCAGGAGGACTTATCTATGCTCCTGGGCCTGTACCCTCCCACGGGGTGTAGCTCTGGCAAGAAACTGCTGCCTCATGGATTAAGGCCTTGAAACACACAGGGAAACAAAACTCTTGTGCCAGAAACTGCCTTCCACCGCAACTCAAGGCTCCTTAGCTGGCCTTCAGACATCCTGCTCAACGTCTTCCTGGCTATCGCTGTGGACAACCTGGCAGAGGCAGAAAGCCTGACTTCCGCCCAGAAGGCCAAAGCCGAGGAGAGAAAGCGCAGGAAGATGTCTAGGTGAGTGCCCTCTAGGTGAGGGCTGGACAGGCTGTGGCTATGGCCTTCAGGCTCTAGGCAGGGTCCCCCCACCCTTGAGCTGGATGAGCAGGGCCACATGGCACCTCCTCTTGGGGGCAGGCTTATCCAAGCAGGACATTCAGGCCTTCAGAATTTACGCCAAGAGTTTTTTAGGCAAAACTAGAGGCAAATCGGTCTTCTAGACAGGCCTCAAAGAATGCAATGATCCAGCCTAGCGGGTTCTGAGACTTTCCCCTCGCAGGCCTGCTATTGAGTGACTGTACCCCTTGGAGGGGGGCATTTATGTTTGGAGCCTTGGGCTTCTGTGAAGTAGGGGTTGACTTCCCAGTTCTCTGCAGATCTGTCCCCCTCTGTGATTGGTCATGTCACTCTGTGACTGGCGCTTCTGGAAGTAAATATAGAATAGGTTTTATTTTTTCTTAAAAATTTACTTATTTATTGTGTATACAACATTCTGCCTCCATGTATACCTGCACGCCAAAAGAGAACACCAGATCGCATTACAGATGGTTGTGAGCCACCATGTGGTTGCTGGGAATTGAACTCAGGACCTCTAGAAGAGCAGCTAGCGCTCTTAACCACTGAGCCATCTCTCCAGCCCCCAAGGAATAGGTTTTCTGGATAATGTTTCTCAAATTCAAACTGCGAATGAACCGTCTGGAGGTTTTATGCAAAACAGAGTCCGTGTCAACCAGTCTGAACCAGGTGGGATGGATGAAGGCTTGAATTTCCAGCTAGTTCCCAGACAATGCTATTGCAACTGGGTTTTGGAGGATCACAGTTTGTGTAACTGAACTTCAGTCTGGAGCCTGGTTCCTTTAACGCACGTGCCTGCAGGAATGGGATGCTCATTTCTTAGAGGCTGGATGGAAAGAGCTAGGGAGGAGAGACCAATGGAGACCCTGGGCATTTCTAGGCTTGGAACTTAGACAGACGGCCCATAATTCCATTCTGAATCCTACATAAAACAGGTACAGAGCCGCTCCCCACTCACTCTCTAGAATGAACACTGATCACTGAGAGTCTAGCTTGACTTGAAGTTCACACCTTCTGCTGCAGAGAAAAGGCTTGCCCAGGCCTACTGCCCTTCGCATTTGGTGGCCATTGCTGCTCCTTCCCCCATAGATCCACCCTCAGCCACCGGTATGAAATTTTCCTAAGGGTGTTGTCAGTCCCAAAACATTCTTACGGCTTCCGCCTTGGATGTCCTTGCTTTTTCACTTCAGGGGGCTCCCAGACAAGTCTGAAGAGGAGAAGTCCATGATAGCTAAGAAGCTGGAGCAGAAATTCAAGGGTGAAGGCATCCCCACCACGGCCAAGGTGAGCACTTGTGCAGGGAATCGTATAGGTTGGCTGGAGAGCCTCTGAGAGTCCCCTGGCTCCCCAGGTTACTCGGGCCACTTTAGGGGTAGGAAGGAGACACAGGGTAGTGGAGGCAGCATCCCCTTGCTCTGGGAGGAGAGTCAACATCTACATCTCTTCCGGGGACTCCTGTGTGGACAGGCACAGGCCCTTCAACCTGGGAGCCAGACTTCCTTGGCGTCCTGTGTAGAACAAGAAGGCAGCTCACCTGCCTATCCACAGTTTTACCAAGAGCCTGGCTTTCCACTCCTGCTAGCCCCACCCTGTATGTTCCAGCCCGGCCCTGCTCACCATTGTGGAGAGTGAGGAAAGGGAGTCGTGAGCCAGGGTCCCAGGCCGCAGAAAGGTTGGACAGCTTCTGGAAGGCTCAGTTCTCCTGTAGAGCCAAGGGAACACAACGAAGGTGGTCTCAGACTGGCTAGAGCCTTGGTGTTGCCCAACATGGGCTTGGTCAAGTCATATACCTTGTTGGACCTGGCTTCTTATTTGTGAGCCATAATGACCCCGCTCCCATCCACTTCTCAGGTTATAGGAAACACTCAGGAATCTGAACAACACCCTCTAGAGCAAACCCAGTAAATTCAAACATCAGTTTTTGCTTTCTCAACACCTTCACTGTTCCTTTCTACAGCTGAAAATTGATGAGTTTGAATCTAACGTCAATGAGGTGAAAGACCCCTACCCTTCGGCTGACTTCCCAGGTAAGGATCCCAGAGCCTGGGCTGAAGCTGGATGCTGTTGAAGGGGCAGCATGCTGATGCTGACTTCTCTATTTGGATGTGTCCTGTGCATCTCCTACTTGGACCACTCCATGTGGAGGTCAGAACCCTGGAGATGTCCCTTCTCCACCTAGCTTTGCAAAGAAGCAACCTGCAAGCCTGCCTCTCCCCTGCAATATACACAGCAAAAATAGTATTCCACACATGCTTTCATTTACTTTTATTGAGTTCCAGCTATCTGCTCAGTACTGTTTGCAAAGAGCACAGGACTGACAGACGTACAAGTCCTCCCTGCCCACCGGGTTCTATCCAAAGAAGGGGTCCTTCATTCATATGTTGATGGGGTAGATCACTCCCTACCCTGGATCTTGAATAAAACCATGACTGTCAGACTAATGCCGTGTGAAAATCCACAAGAGAAGCATGGAAAGGAAGGCAGATAAAGCAGAGCCTCCCCTGAGTGCACAGAGCCACCGGCTGCTGTGTGAACCCTGCTCATCTGGACCAAGGGCATGATGATAGAAGCAGAGCCACGCTGGATTAGCACCACACAGCCTCTCGGGAAAACCTGGGGCACAAGTGCTGTTAGGCTCTGTTAGTTCACTCCGGGGTCCTTCTTACCGTGGAACGGGCTGGTTAGCTTCAGTGTCTTTCAGCTCCAATTGGCTTCTCTGTGCTGGGAATGGCGGCATTTGGCACCCAGTAGGCCTTCCACAAATCAAACGAATGGTCACAGGAAATGATTTTCCAAAGTGAAGTGTGGGAAGCAAAGCAAAGATATCTTCACATATCTAGCGGAAGTAAATATTGAGACCGCATCACGTGGAGTTGTGTCACCTAATGGTTATCCTCTGTTGGGTGCTGGGTGACCGCTGTAGGAAATCTTATGTTAGAGGAACGGGAAGGGGCTAGAGAGAAATGGGAGCAGGGGTAGAGAACATGTGACCAAGACCCTCAATATATTTATATCTAACCTCTTTCCAAAAATAAGTTGAAGTGACTTTTGACAAAAGTTCTGTGCAATCTGAGCCTAATGCACAGCCCTATGATTCCAGCTCCTCTAGAGGCTGAGGCGTGGGGAATATAGGTCAGTGGTAGAGCACGTGAGACCTTGGGTTCAGTTCCCAGTATGGGGGGGGGGGACACGCACGATAAAATTAACAAAACAAACACAGACCGAAGAATAAAGAATTGAGGGGAGCTGCAAAGATGCAAATGTTAAGGATGAACCCTCTCTGCAATTAAACAGCCACGGCAGGCCAAGCAGATGTGAGCGTCATGCTGGGGAAGGGTGGAGGCTCTTAGGATCGAGAGGAGTGGGGATGAGATTTGGATGGGTTGAGGAACCCACAGGTCTCCACCACGGAGAGAGCAGAATCAGGTGCTGTTGGCACGCCTGAGGGTCTTGGCCAGGTTGCTAAGGTGGGGAGGAGGTGCCCAGGCAGAGCACAGCTTTAGGCATGTGCTCAGAATATCTTTTCCTCCTCTCAGCCTTCTGCTCACCTCGCTGACCACAAGCCTGGCCAAAGCGCAAGAGATACTGGCCCATTCTCCCCATGCTAGAAATTCTTCACTGTTTTTAGAATCCTAACCCAGGATTAAAGGCATGCACTACTGTGCCCAGCCAGATTCCTCAATCTTGATTGTGGCCCTACTTGCAGAAGGTTTGGGGGACTTCAGAGCTAGACTGTACACTTTGTACCAGAAGGGGAAGGCCCAGGCTGTACCTTGCTAATACCCCAAACTGGCCTCTGCTTAGCAGCTTCAGAGGCTCCTGGGAGGACTCTGAGCCCAGAAGCCAAGGACCTGGCAAGGTTTGGAAATACCCCTTATCTCATTCCCTCTCCCCACAGGCGATGATGAGGAAGATGAGCCTGCGATCCCAGTAAGCCCCCGACCACGCCCTCTGGCCGAGCTGCAGCTGAAAGAGAAAGCAGTGCCCATTCCAGAGGCCAGCTCCTTCTTCATCTTCAGCCCCACCAATAAGTAGGTCATGCTGACAACCAAGTGGGGGATCTGAGGAGGGGCTCTGAGACAGTGGCTCCCCTCCCCAAAGAGATCTACCCTTGGTTCTCCCCATCTCCGGGTACCTTATGCACAGCTCACTCTCTAAAATGCTAGCCGTGAGCTGGGGTGTAGCTTCATAACAGAGTTTGCCTAACATGCATGAGGCGCTGGTTTCACTGCCCAGCACATAACAAAAATAAAATACCTCTAAAATGAACAAAACGCTAGTATTTCTGGGAGAAGTAGTGCTTTTAAGTTTTTCATCAGTTATTTACACCTAAGAGGGACTGTCATTGCTAGTTCTTTTCTAAGGGCAGTGTTAGACAGGGCAAGGAGACGAGGTATGGAGAGAGTGGGAGTATTTATTACTATTACAACCTTCAGCTTTGGAACAAGCAGACTTCATGGAGTTTCTTCTGCCCCAGGAAAGGAGATCGGCCTGTCCCATTCTTGGCTGTGGAATCCTCATGGTGACGGGCACTGGTAGAGGGGACAAGTGATGAAGGAGCTCAGTTGGGAGATGTGACTAAGACTGAAGGAACAAAGTGGGAGCCAAGTCCTGCATGTTCAGCCAGGGGCTCGTGTGGGTGCAAGGTTATACTCACTCCCTGGCTGGGCGGGGACAGCAAGTGAAGTCAGCGTCCCTCTATGGGACAGAAACTAGTGAAGCCTGGATTCCCAGCATCTCACAGCTCACATCCTCCCACCCCACCCCCACCAGGATCCGTGTCCTTTGCCACCGCATTGTCAATGCCACCTGGTTCACCAACTTTATCCTGCTCTTCATCCTGCTCAGCAGTGCTGCGCTGGCCGCTGAGGACCCCATCCGAGCTGACTCCATGAGGAACCAGGTGACGGCAGCTCCTTCAGCTGGTTCGGCACCCTCCCCCAGTCCAGGCCTCAGCCACCCCCACCCGACTCTGGGGTCCAAGTTCAGCTGTACCCTCTATGTGGCATAGGCATCAGAGTCTCTTAAAGTTTCTGGAGGGCTGAGACCGGCCACTGCCGTTCTGAGCAGCGCCACCATAGCAGAAGCAAGTTAGGCTCTGCCTGCCTGCCCTGATCAGTGCTGGTACTGGCGGTTATGATGGTAGTCAAGATGGTAACGATGGAGGTGGGATTGATAGTGTCGATGATAATGGTGGTAATCATAATGGTGATGATGGCAGTGATGTTAGCGGTGGCGGTGATATTAACCGTAATAATAGTGGTGATCATAGCGATGATGGTGGTGGGTGTTGGGGTTGATAATGGTGATGATATTGATGTGATGCTGTAGTAATGTTGACAGCAGTGGTGATGTTGGTGGTGGTGGTGGTGGTGGTGACAATGATTGGTGGTGGTGGTGACAGGAATGGGACCATTGTTTTGCCAGTTCTCTCACTGGCTGCCTCCCTTTGCCCCGCCTCCAGATCCTTGAGTATTTTGATTATGTGTTCACTGCTGTTTTCACCGTGGAGATTGTCCTGAAGGTGAGTGAAGACTGCAGGACAGACGTCTCTGGGGACAAAGTGTCTCTGAAATGTGTGGCTCCAACTTGTACACAATGACTCGCTTGGGGACACTGCTAAGGAGGGGAGGGAAGTAAGATAGAGATGAATGATGGTAGAAAAGACTCGTCAGGTCCAGGAGGCCACACAGGGCTCTGGCTCCTAAGCAAAGGGGAGCGAGGCAAGGGAGCAGGTGACTGAGTGGAAGGTTGGAGACGAGAAATATACCCAGCTGTGGAGACGAGAAATATACCCAGCTGTGGAGACGAGAAATATACCCAGCTGTGGAGATGAGAAATATACCCACCTGTGGGGACGAGAAATATACCCAGCTGTGGAGACGAGAAATATACCCAGCTGTGGAGATGAGAAATATACCCACCTGTGGGGACGAGAAATATACCCAGCTGTGGAGACGAGAAATATACCCAGCTGTGGGGACAAGAAATATACCCACCTGTGGGGATGAGAAATATACCCAGCTGTGGAGATGAGAGATATACCCACCTGTGGCCACCACCTCTCAGAAAAACACAGGTCTTCCACATGGAAGACACGATTAACCTAAAAGCCACCTGGAAGGGCGATTTGCCCACAGCCCCTCTCTCCAACCACCAGGCAAGTTCTTGTCCTCCTAGAGTTCTCAAAGAAGTGGCCATTGGGAGTGTCCTAGTTCAGTAGACTGTAGACTGGTTTTACTGTATCTTGGTCACGCGCTATGGAGTCTAGCTGTTTAGAGAAGCAAGCAGCTGGTCTGGAAATGCCCCCTAACTTTGGGAAAGGGCTCCCAATGCCACAGCTTGCTCTGCTGCATAAGGGCAAAGGTTTTTATAAATCAGGAATCCCAAGCTCTTGAAAATTTGTTCAAAGTTTACCCTCACATGGGCTGGAGGTGTGGCTCCATCGAGCAAACTTGTCTAACATTCATAAAGAGCTGGCTTGCATTCCCAGCACTGCAGAATTGCGGGCCTGGTGGTGTGTGCCTGCGATCTGCTCAGTCCAGAGGGGAAGGCAGGAAGAGCCGAAGCTTAGGGTCATCCTAGGGTTACATATCGATAAAAGGATCCTGGGTTACCAACCAAGACAGAAAGCAGTTCTCTTATCTAAAGGAAGGACCATTGCCCTGGTTTGAGTTTCTACGGCACAGCCCTGTGTGCCTGTTCCCGAGGTGGGCACACCGGCTTCAGGTTATCACAGTAGTGGGCTCTGATGAGCAGGGGGAGGCTCCATCTCCGACTGGAACCCAGAACCACAGGCCTTCGTCTCTTCCAGCAGAAGAGGAGAGGGTGACTGGGTGTAAGGAGCAGAGCAAGGGAGGAGGGTTCCCTTTCCAGCGCTTCTACCACTGACAGTGGAGCCGAGGGAGAAGGCGGCTGCCCAAGACTTAAGGACATCGGAGTGAGGTGTCACAATTAGACCTTGAAATCAAGCTGTGCTGGCCAGGGAGTCCCCGGAGGAGGGACAACCAGGCTTCTCACTCCTGTGAAGGAGAAGCCAAGGCGCATGAGCACATCTGGAAGAAAGGGCTCCTCCCCCTCTGAGGACAGAGACCAGCACAGTGTTCTGGAAGCTACAGCAGGGAGTTGAGTGACATGACCCCCCCCCCCGCCCCCGAGACAGTGGGCACTCTCCAGAACAGATGATGATAGGAGGGGCGAGTCTGCTCCTCCAGATGCCGTGTGTGTCTCTCTCTCTAGATGACCACCTACGGAGCCTTCCTGCACAAAGGTTCCTTCTGCCGCAACTACTTCAACATCCTGGACCTGCTGGTGGTGGCCGTGTCTCTTATTTCCATGGGGCTCGAGTAAGCCTTGGCAGGGCCCAGTCCCAGCACGTGGTTGCTGTGTGTTCTGTGCCTGGACCTCAGGGCTCCCAGCCCTGTGCATGCCTGGGCTCCTGACTGAAATACGAGAGTGGCTTAGGGCTGTAGTTTGGAACTTCCTTGGGTAGTCCCCAGCTGGGCTAACACGGCCGGCCGATGCTAAATATTCAGAGCTTTGTCTTTGAGACCAGGGGTGGGGTGGGGTGAGCAAAGAGAAGGCAGCCAGGCCCCCAGAGTGGGAAACACAGGCCCAGCCTTGGGTCATTTCTAGTCTAATAGAAGAGACAAAATCTATATTCACAGAGACGTGAGCCAATGAGGCCATCCCCCATGCTCAGGGAATAGCTTTACCCTGGGGTCAGGGAGGTCACATGTGGAAAGCTCCAGGTAGGAGGTGACAAAGCCTCTGGCTGCCGCACACACCTCTAGGCCCCACAGCAATCTGCTTCCTGCAGGTCCAGCGCCATCTCTGTGGTGAAGATACTGAGAGTTCTGAGGGTGCTGCGACCACTGCGAGCCATCAACAGAGCCAAAGGGTTGAAGGTGAGAGAGGCCCCAAACTGGGGAGGGGTCTGCATCTGGGCCATCCATGAGGGTGAGGATGCGGCAGGCCAGCCAGCTTTCCCAATGGGCCTAGTTGTACTAGGAGGCAGAGTCTTGCATTCTTTGGGTTCCCTGAGCAGGGTGGTGGGGTGCAGTGGGACAGCTCTGCTCCCATCTACCACTTCTGCCTTTCTAGCACGTGGTACAGTGCGTGTTTGTTGCCATCCGCACCATCGGGAACATCGTGCTGGTCACCACCCTCCTCCAGTTCATATTTGCCTGCATCGGAGTCCAGCTTTTCAAGGTGAGGCCCTGACTGGCCAGCGGCCCTTCCCTGGCGAACTTGAAGGCCGTGACAAAAGCCAGCCACTTCGTCTCAAACAAGAGAACCCCCAAATCGTGAAAGAAAGTGACCCTGACTCTATGGTGTCAAAATCAGGAAACACCACAAGCCTGTTTGCCAGGCGATGCTGTTGCTGGTCTCTGATTCTCTGAACACCCTTGCCATTGTATCTACCGTTACCCACCGGCCCTGTAGTTACCGTTCCTCTCACCAACTTTCCAGCCTCCTCCTACTGTCGTGGCTGTCTACAGCAACTGCCTTCTTTGCTGCAAACAGGCTGTGCAATCCATGGTCCTGGCTGGGACGTCTAGCATCATCCACACCACCCAGGAGCCTCTACAGAGGTCACCTTCACCTCTCATACGCAGTTCACCTTGTCTTACTGACTTTTCCCTGGGAGAACACAACTCTTCAATTTCTCTCAAGGGACGTCCTCTCACAGAATTTCGATTTCTAGATGTCTCTGGCTCTTATGTCTCCTGTGGGGCACTGAAGTTGATAGTAGAGTGTGCTACTTCCTAGCACGACTCCATTCGCGATTTCATGACCTTGGGCAGCCTTAGACGTGCGATAGGGTCACTTCACTATGGTTCGTTCGTTCAACCAATATGGAAGAATCGCTTCCTCTGTAGATGGGTCAGGGCCTTGGCTCAAAGGCAAATCCACAATCCTTCTTGAGGACGTGGTACAGGCTTGGAGGAAAGTGGTCAGTATCTGGCCTCTCAAGGTCCCTCGAGAGGAGGGGTCCTGTTGACCACTGTCCTGGAGGAGCCAGAATGCTTATAATACCTGGACATCCTATTAGCCAGCTGAACATGGCAGAGGGGTGCCCACTTCCCCAAGTCTTCTCCTCTGTTAGGTATGTGGCCCTAGAATCCCCCAGGGAAGGGCCTTGTGTATTGCTTAGCTCTTACCCAGGTATTTAGTCCAGGCCTGGCAAGCAGGCCATGAAGCAACCAATGAGGGTCCACCTTTTATTTGACTCTTACATGCTCTCCATGCAAGAGCAATGACCCTTTGACATGCCACATCTGCCCTCCAGTCTCAGCTAAAGCCCTCAGGGTCTGTGCATCCAGGAGCTAGAAGCATTTCTAGCACAACTAGCCTTTTACATCACATTTTACTCTCAGAACATGTCACATATACTGCACAGGATGCCCAAAAGCTTGGCGTTGCTTTCTGGGTAAAATTACATGGGTTCTGGTTTCTAGTACCCAGGACCCTGCTCAGTACCAGTGAGGTTCAGTCTCTGCTTCTCCTCCAGGTCTCTTACTCCACCTCCACCCTCTGCTGTGAAGAAACGACAGAGCCCTGAAGGGTAGCAGAACAGTTGGGCCCCTTGACTGAGGCATGCTTCTCTCAGGGCCTTCCAAGGAGCTGGACTAGATTTCATGGATTCCAAACCTAACTTAGTCTCACGAGGACTTGCATCCAACTCTTTGTTCAAACCAAACCTTTTGCAGGTGTTCAGTATGTGATAAAGACTAACGGAAAATGTACTCTTGCTGCAGTTGGTTTTGGGGAGATGGGGCCTCGTCTGGGATGTGCTAGGGACCCCATCTAATGCTGAGGACATGTTTAAATTTGTCAGAGCCCTACTGAAAGGGTCCATCTGTTGGCTCTTAGCAGCCTTGGACTGCCCACAGGCAACGGTGGGGCCAGCTCTTCCCTTGTAGAGTGTGAACTGTGAGGAAGATTTCTTCAAAGGGTGATAGATGGGAGCCTCAGTGGCCACCACTGTCAAAGGAGCTAGGATGGGTGTGCTTACATCCTCAGGTCCACCCTTGGCCATTCCACCTAAGGTGGCAGCCAGGCTAGGTGGGAGGCAGTTGGGGAGCATGAAAATGGATGATGATGGCCTTGCCCTCCAACCAAGCACCCACAGAGCCCACTCTCTACCCTATTTTCATGAACGTGTCTCCATCCCTCCTTTTCCCTCCTGGATGCAGGGGAAGTTCTACAGCTGCAATGACTTGTCCAAGATGACTGAAGAGGAATGCAGGTATATCAGGCTTTGCCAGCTGAGGGGTGTGGGATGCTCAGATGAGGAACATGGTGTCCTTCAGGATGGGAACTGGGGTAGCTGTGGGGAGGGAATGCCCAGAAGTGTCCTTCCTTTCTGTCCTGCTTCTCTGGCGTTTCTCTGACACACTTACCCCAGGGGAGATGGGGGGCGTTGAGGTAACCTAGCCGCACTGTGGAGTGACAGGCCTCCCTGTGCCAGGGGCTATTACTACATCTACAAGGATGGAGACCCCACACAGATAGAGCTGCGTCCCCGCCAGTGGATACACAATGACTTCCACTTCGACAATGTTCTCTCAGCTATGATGTCGCTCTTCACAGTCTCCACCTTCGAGGGCTGGCCTCAGTGAGTAAGGACCGGGATCTGAGTCCATTATGGGCGCAGTTAGGGTGGTGCCAAGAAATCAGCAGCCCCCAGTGGAGCATAGCAGCCTGTGTCTGTGCTCGGCAAACCCACTGACTCATGTCACTCCTTAGTGTGCCTGACCAGAGGACTCTGACAAAATATGCCCAACCCCCCGACAGTTGCAAGCCTCTCTCCACACAGGGAGGTCTGAATGGTTGACTGAGGATGGTTAAGATGCCCGATGGAGTGGCAGAACTGTGGCGGGGTGGGTTCTAGCCTTCCCTAAACCAGTTCTGCCTTCTCTCCCATTCTTTGGATGTGCAGAAAGTCTCCTTCGCACCTGTGGCCCATGAGATAACACCCACCTTCCTGGCCCGGATCTCAGTCTCATCATCCCAGTCCTCATTATGCCATTATCCTCTTCTCTCTGTCCACCCTAAGGCTACTGTACAAGGCCATAGACTCCAATGAGGAGGACACAGGCCCCATCTACAACAACCGAGTGGAGATGGCGATCTTCTTCATCATCTACATCATCCTCATTGCCTTCTTCATGATGAACATCTTTGTGGGCTTTGTCATCGTCACCTTCCAGGAGCAGGGAGAGACTGAGTATAAGAACTGTGAGCTGGACAAGAACCAGGTACCAAACCCCCCACTGGAAGTGGAAAGCAGAGCCCCACAGGCCTGTGAGGAGAGCCCCCCACTGAGGTCCAGTGCTAGTCTGTGCACCCCACTTGCCTCCAGCCCGATGCAGTTCACTCTGGTGGAGGGAGGGCTTTATGGAACTCGCCTGTTGTCCTCAGAGGAAGCCTTTCAGAACCTCTGCACTGGGCTGCAGCTGTGATCAGAATGGGCCAGGATCACTCAAGGGGAACCCAAGATGCCCAGTAGAATTCAATTTGTATGTCATTCAGAGTTCCTCATCCCATAGTGCCTGGCCACAGCTGTTTCTGCACTGCACACCAAGCTTCCTACAACTCCATGATCATAGGTACAGGGATGGAGGGAGGAACCTCTTGGTGGTGACCTGTCCTGTCTTGTTGTGTCCTAGCGCCAATGTGTACAGTATGCCCTGAAGGCCCGCCCACTGAAGTGTTACATCCCCAAAAACCCATACCAGTATCAGGTGTGGTACGTCGTCACCTCCTCCTACTTTGAATACCTGATGTTTGCCCTCATCATGCTCAACACTATCTGCCTAGGCATGCAGGTAAGGAGCTGAGAGACTGACCAGACTGAGACCTCGGGCCTGGGCAGGGCAGGGACACAGAGACGGTCCCATT
The DNA here is from genome assembly GCA_004026605.1 of Ondatra zibethicus. Lineage (NCBI taxonomy): Eukaryota > Metazoa > Chordata > Mammalia > Rodentia > Cricetidae > Ondatra > Ondatra zibethicus. Next base: position 427,602 of record PVIU01000109.1, read on the forward strand.
TCATCCCAGTAGGTATCTCCAGAACACCCGCTGCATGCCAGCTGCAGGATACAGGACTGAACTGATCCCAGCCTTGTCCCTTATGGCTTATTTGTTAAGGAGCTAATTCAAGCCTCCAACTAAATGGGACAGCAATTCTGCAAACAGGAGGTGGATGCTGCAGGCAAGGAGGGCACGCAGGGAGCAGAACACACATGTTCTCTATTTTCCCTTCACCGTTGCAAATCTGGATGGCTGGGTTGTTTGGAAACTTGGTTCTGACCCCCCCCCCAAAAAAATAGGTTTAGGACTCACAACCCTCTTGGGAGAGAAGCCACCTCTCATCGATCATATCATCGTCAGTAGCATTGCTATTAAATTAAACATCCGGCCCCTTAAGCCCTATATGATACACCTTCACAGCTGGGCTTCCTGCTCCTAGGAGCTCAAGGCATACTTAATGTACGTAGTTGCTTTTCTCCTAAGAGTGAGCAAACATCTCACATGGAGCACTCAAGGGGGGAGAGGGTTATTTGGGCTTGTGATTGGAGGGGGCACAATGCAGACTGTAATGGTGAGGAAAGACACAGGGGCAGGCGGCTACATGATGGCGGGAGCATGTGGCAGCTGCTACCATCTCGACAGAACAGGAAACAGAGACAGAGTGGGAAGCAAGGCTTAGCTATAAACCTCAAGGCCCACCCCAGTGACCTGCTTCCTCCCAAAGCACCACAGTCTGGGGACCAAGTGTTCAAATACACAAGCCTGTGGGGGATGTTTCACATTGAAGGACCACACACTGTAGGCTCATGGAGTCCTGGGAAGAGACTCACTGAGCTACAGGCTCTGGTCATGTAGAAGAATATAAGCAACAGTTTCTTTGGGACTGAGTCAGGCAGCAACCACAGACAGCACCACTGAGGGGTGGGGCAATCAGCAAACCCTTCTTGCCCACCTGGGAAGGTTCTGCAGAAGATGTTAGAAATTCATCAACTTTTAAAAATAAAGCAAGTTCCAGGACAGGCTCCAAAGTGATAGAGAAATCCTGTCTCAAAAAACCAAAACCAAAACAAAAGAAAAAAAAGTGGTCCATAGAGATGGTGACAGAAGCCAAGACTGTTAGACTGTTGACTGAAGGGTCTCTCATCCCCATCACTGGGACAGCAGACATATAAGATACAGGAAACTTAGTTAACTTTGTGTCCCCTTAGACAGTGGTGATGTCAACCTTAGAACCCACAGGGTCTTCTCTTTAGTACTCTACCACAATGACTATGCAAAGCCCTGCCTAGAAGTCTGCCAATTCTGGTCACCCAGGACCAATGTGTAAATGATATCTGGCCTTGAGGTCCCCAGGCATACTTTGTGGGACTTGGGCTTGTTGAACCTCCACTCTGTCCTCTACCATTGCCTGTTATGGGGTGAAATAGGCCTGAAGGATATACTTAAGATCTGGTAGAAATCAGGGGATTACTAACCTCCCAGCTTGCTGAGAAGTGGGCCTAAGGACAGACAGTAGGAGCCGCCCACGGAGAGGAGGCATCTGGGATCGTGAGCTATAGCCAGTAAGTCTGGCCCTCCTGGCCCAGCTGTCCCATGTTGCTTCTCCAGCATTACAACCAATCGGAACAGATGAACCACATCTCGGACATTCTCAACGTAGCCTTCACCATCATCTTCACCCTGGAGATGGTCCTCAAGCTCATAGCATTCAAGCCCAGGGTGAGTGACTGGGCCGTGGGGACAGAGGAACAGCTGCGGCCTGGGAGGAGAGACTTTGATAGCCTTCTACTGAAAGCCCTTCCGCCTAGACTCTTGCTCTCAAGCTTCTCTCAGATGCTGGGCTCTGCATCTGTGGATCTGTTCACATCCCCTGCCTCCCTTTCTGCCTCTGAAGCATGGGCTTTGGACTAGGATCTTGCTTTGTTTCTTTGGCTCTTGATTCCATTCCCACAGTCTCATCCAAGTCCGATCCAGTTCTGTGCTGTCAAGCTCTGGCAGGAGTTTTAAGGGGGACTCTGGAGGTGAAAGAAATTCCCATTCAGACTAAGCTCCCAACAGCCCCCCTGCCACTGATGCTCTGGGGGAAGGGAATTAGTAATTAGAAGCCAGGAAGAGAGGAGAGCTGGGATGCTAGAACCCTGGCCTGCTCAGCACCTTGGTGGGTGCCCCCCCCCACTGCCACCACCATACCTCTCCCCTGTCCCTGGAAACAGTCAGAGCTGCTTCCATCCACAGCTCAGTCCTTACTCATCCATGACCTTCCTTCCCAGGGCTATTTTGGAGATCCTTGGAATGTGTTTGATTTCCTGATCGTCATTGGCAGCATCATCGATGTCATCCTAAGTGAGATCGATGTGAGTATGGGGTGGGCAGAGCCCTCACTGGGGTAGGGCTCTTGTTCAGTCTGCAGACATTTATGGAGTACCCATGCCAAGTGCAACATGGCACCCCGGGGGTTAGAACGGCAGGACAAGTCTTCTGCCTTTGAGGAGCTGTATCCTCTAGAGCAGAATGATGCCTGGGGTACCAGAAGGATACAAGTAGGCCCACACAGCAGACAAGAACTATAGAGGCAAACAGAGGTCATCTGTGGCTGGATTGGAGAAAGTGTAGGAGTTGGCAGTGGAGTTGAAGAGGGCAGCAAGCCCAAGGCAGGGAAACTTCTGGAGAGATGTGGGAGAGGACGTGAAGAGGTCAGACATGCTGGGATGTCTCATAGATCCACAAGGACATGTAGAGGAGCTAAGGGGACTGGACAAGGCTGGGGAGGCTGTGAACTTCATGAGCCCACTCACTTTATAAGAAGTCACTGAAGGTTTTGTACAAATCATGGAAGGGCTTAGATCTCTCTTTTTGAGATGTTAATCTAAATGACTGAAAAGGCTGCTCTTCTCTAAGGATTCGGTCTTTTATGCCAAACTAAACACTTACTGAATATATGTGCCTTGTATGCCTCTGGGTGCTGGAGGCACACACAGCAGGGAACAAAATTGTAGGGGGCAGCAGACAGTAACTAAATCTATCACATGATAGGATGCACGACAATAAATACAAGTGGGTAAGGATGGCGCATGGAAGGAAACGAGAGGGTGGTATCGCAAGCATATTGGAACCGAGATCTGAATAGAACAAGGGAGTCAGCCATGCAGCTATGGGGGGCGCTGCTGTAGAGCAAAAGGAGACTATGTCAAGGGGCTGTAGGAGGAGCCTGTCTGCTGAATGCAGAGATTAGCAGAAGGCTCTTGAAGCTGGGATGGGGAAGAACAGAGATCAAAAGCTGTGGTCAGATCTCCAAGGCCATCATTACACCTTGGATTCTATTCTGAGATCCCCGTGAAGAGCTCTTTGGAAGGTGAAATATGGTCAGACATTCTGATGGGATCACGGTGGCTGCCATGTTGAGCCTGTGCAAAGAGGGACCAGGGCTGACTCAGGGACAGCAGCCAGGAGGGGCTTGCAGCAGTCCACATAGCAGAGGACAGAGTTGGGTTTGAGCCTTAAGAATGGTAAGAGGTGGTTCAACTTGGCATGTATTTTGGATGCTGAGCAAACAGAGACAGGAGTCTGGAAGAGGAGATCCGAAGATCAGGGGCAGAAAGCAAAAGATAGTGTTCTCTTGGGTTGTCATTGAGTCACACCCTGGAACAAGGCAAGGGCAGAGGAAGCCAGGAGAAAGATGAGAAGGGTATTCATCTGCCTAGGCCACTCTAGCTAGGGAACAGGGAGAGTCTACCCAAAGGGTAGCTCATTCGAGGCAGGAGGTTCATCATAGGCGGGGGCTCCTTCTGAACATCCTACCTGCTCGTCCAAAGCACCAAGTCGATGGGAAAGACAGATATCAACCCTGGAGATGCCTGGAAGGGGAGCTCAGCTGAGAAAAGCCTGAGTCTGTGAGGAAGGGGCTCGGGGGGACGTGGCACCTTCTGGGGACTTGGCTACCACACCAACTGTCTGTTACACTAGGGGAGGATCCTGGGAACCCTGTTCACCTCATCACAAATGGTGACAGACAGCTCCATCTGCTCAGGCCTGATAGGGGTGGGCTCTGGGCAAAAGCAGGGGGTGGGGAGAGAGACAGAGAGAGAACGTGTGGCGTACATGTGCTGTGTGTTTTCATGCATGCTGTTTGCTGGGGAAACATGTTCTGTGGTCTGAGAGCCACCCTTGTCACAGGCAACCTGAAGAGAGAACTCAAAACAGCCAGAATAAAGAGCCCAAATTCAAGTAGTTACTTCTCAAAGTCTGAGGCCCGTGTGCCAGAGACCATTCTGTGGAGGGGGTCATGGCCCTTCTTTGGTTTTCAGAAGTGGAAAATTCCCCATGCCAGGAATATGTGTTTGAGTCGTGTTAAGACTGATTTACATTCCTTACATACAACCTTGGGAAAGGCCTTGCCTGTCGGTTAGAACCACAGTACCAGCCCCACCCTGCCCTGCTCACAGGCACCTCCTGGTTGTTTAAAATGTAGCTGACGGCATTGAGGAGCTAGTTCCTAGCTTTATTTGATTTTCATTGTGATTTAAATGGCCACTCATGGTGAGTGGCTACTGGGCAGACTATCCAAGTAAAGAGCAGAGTCGCCATCCAGCTGCCCATGAGATTCTCTCGTGTGCCCTGAAACCAGGCCCATTCCATAGTCACGGCTTTGGGCCCCAGCAGGGGCATATGTCCAGTATAATTCCCTAGATGAATCTGACATGCAGCCAGGATTGAGGCCCGTGGTAGGGCCAGTCTGCCTGCAGGCACACGAAAGCTCAGAGATAGCTTCTTTCATTAACCCAGGGCTCCCAAGATGGGCCCCTCTTCAAATGTAGCCAGGGAAAAGATAGCCACTTCCATATACCCAACCACTGAGGAGTCAGGCCACCGAGGTATGAGCCTTGATCCTGGTCCCAGCCCTGAATGGAGGGACCCCTTGGTGGGAGGAGGAGTCTCCAGTCTCCTCCAACTCCACCCACTTTGACTCTGGAAGCTGGACCTCTGTGAGGGCATCCATTCTGGTTACAGCGGATAGGGGCATCTACTTATAATGATGAACAGGTATTTCTCAGTGTGCCCTTAGTAAAGATGTTCCCTGTACCACATAACCCAGACCCAGGAAGAACCCAAGCCCTTGCCTTCCATAGATGTATCTCAAAGATGAGATGGGACCTGTCTGTCCACTCTCCCCTCCCCTCTTATTCCTCTTGCCTCATGGTTCCCATAGAGCTTGGTCCTCGCTCCCACCCACTCTTCTGCCCCGACTGCAGCCATGTGAGGTCTCGTCCCTTGCCTGTCTTTTTCTCTCTTTAACTCTCCTTGTGTCTGTCCTTTCTGACAACTCTCTTCACCTCCCTCCCATGTGTTTCTCTCCCCTTTCCTCCCCTCCCCTCGTCTCTTTTCTCCACAGACTTTCCTGGCCTCCAGCGGGGGACTGTATTGCCTGGGTGGAGGCTGCGGGAACGTTGTAATTTCAGGCCGCATGAGCCTGTTTGCCCTGCCCCTGCAGCTTGCATGCTGAGCTGGCTGCATGGATCGCATGGGGTGCCCTCAGAAATCAGGGTTCCTTTCCCTAGATCAGGCCCAGTGAGGGTTGGAGTTTGGGTAGAGGTGGGGGCTCGGTGGTAGAATATGCATGGATGTAGTGGCTACTTTAGAGCCCTGAGCAATGGATGGAGGATTTTCCCATACTGTCTCTAGAGATGAGGGCACAGGACCTCCATGACAGTTTAGCAGGCACAGGGAACAGGGTCCAAACTGGCATACAGGGAGCAGGATTAAGGTTGGCACAAGGGCAGGAGCTTGCCCAACTTATAATATTCAAGAGTAGGGTGGGGCAAGTGGGAGTGACCACACTGAGCATATGGCAAGCAGCTTGGTAAAGCTATTGGACACTTCAGTAAGACATTACAGGCCACCAGATACTTAGCTTAGTGCTGGTTTAGAAAGAAGGAGAGATGAGCAGGAAGCCAGCCGTGGGCCTCGCTGCAGCCTCACTCCAGAAAGAATCCCTGCTCTGCTCCCAAGCACGGGCTTACTGCATAACTTGGACCCTACATCCAATCCTCTTGACACACAGGACACCAGAGCCCTGCATCTCAGAATGGTCCAAGGCTATGAGGCATTAGGGACTGGGAAGTGGGGCTGGAAGCCTCCCACTATGGATAACTCTCTCTCACACACACACACACACACACACACACACACACACACACACACACACACACGCACACACACAACACAACACACGCGCGCGTGCACGGCATCTCCTGCCTGCCCTGCCCCTTACCCGAGTGCCAGCCCCAGACTGACCTTTGGGGCTGCTGCCCCACAGGACCCAGATGAGAGCGCCCGCATCTCCAGCGCCTTCTTCCGCCTGTTCCGGGTCATGAGACTGATCAAGCTGCTGAGCCGAGCAGAGGGTGTGCGCACCCTGCTGTGGACATTCATCAAGTCCTTCCAGGTGCGAGTGCCCAGCCCAACAGGCCAAGCACAGGGACCCAGGAAACTGACCCAGGGATGCCACTAGCCCAAGGTGGGGTCCCGGGATTCCAGAGCCAGGCAGGTCTCTGGTGAGCCAAGGGAGGATGGGCTGCAGGGCCCAATGCTGTGGTTCTGTGGACGACAGAGCAGACAGGTGAAACACTTAGCTGATGCTCCGTCCTCTCTCGCACAGGCCCTGCCATACGTGGCTTTGCTCATTGTCATGCTCTTCTTCATCTATGCGGTCATCGGCATGCAGGTGAGAGGCAGGTGGGCTCACCGCATGCAGGGGAGAGGCAGGTGGGCTCACCACATGCAGGGGAGAGGCAGATGGGCCCACGGCGAAGGATGACTGTTAGCGAAGCCAGAGGGTGTATCTGTGAACCCAGAAATGTCACCAAACATGCAGCTGAATACTACCTTTCCCTGCCTTCCACAGCAGCCAAGGGGTCAGCTCTAAGCTGAGAGAGGAGGTAGAACTGAGCCCCAGATGCTCCAGTGTTATGCGCCAGGGTGTAGCCCAGGAGAGACCCTAGCACGAGGTGCACTTCAGGGACCAGATCTGGTTTCTAAAGCCTTAGTTGGAGGCTTTGCCCTCCCCATAGCTTGGCTAACTTAGTGCTTGCTGTAGAGAAATTGTCTATCCCCCCTCTTTGGTTCGGTTTGATAGCAAGAATGTTATGTGATCCAGGAAAGAATCCAATGTGTTTGGCTTCAGATCTGACATGGCCTGAAGTGAAAGGCATTGGGGAGAAATTAGGGTGAGGGTGGGAAGCAGGTGAAGCAGAAGAAGACAGTTGAAGAGACGCTTGTATCCTGGTTCTCTGTGCTTTGCAGATGTTTGGGAAGATAGCCATGGTGGACGGGACGCAAATAAATCGTAACAACAACTTCCAGACTTTTCCTCAAGCTGTGTTGCTGCTCTTCAGGCACGAGTGCCTGGCTTTGCTGGGTTCCCCTCTGCTCTCTGGGCAGTGCTGGTCCTGCACTAGAGGGTCCCCTGCGCTCTGGACAGCGCTGGTCCTGCACTTGAGGGTTCCCTGCCTGGCTTGGTGCCCAGTTGTCACCATTGTAAAAATCTTGCATTGATGTTTGGCACTGACTTCCTCCCGAGTAGAATGTTGCCTATTTCACCCTGCTGAAGCAGAGTTCAGAGGTCAAATGTCCCTCTCAAAAAGTGATGAGGCCTCAGTGACCCTTGACATTGGTCTATGACACTCACTTTTGCTGTGGTTGTAGTCATGCATAAAAGCCACCCCTACTCCAAGAAAGGTCTCTTCTGTATCTCAACTCTGCTTTAGCCCCGTGGAACAGAGGGGTTGCAGAGAAGAGGGGACACTGTGACACCCAAGCTTATAGGAATCCTACCCGTGGGAGCAGCCCAGCTCTGTTCATGGCACCTGGCTGATGTTCCCGAGAACCAAGCAGACATACATAGGCCAACAGTGCCTCCCCCTGTTCAGGTGTGCCACAGGGGAAGCCTGGCAAGAGATCCTGCTGGCCTGCAGCTACGGGAAGCTGTGTGACCCAGAGTCAGACTATGCCCCGGGGGAGGAGTATACATGCGGCACCAACTTCGCCTACTACTACTTCATCAGCTTCTACATGCTCTGCGCCTTCCTGGTGAGACCGAAGTCTGCAGGCTCCAGCCAGGGCAGGGATGGAGGGGTGAGGTGGGGAGGACCCTATCACCTCCTAAACGGGATATCTTAAGGACACTGGAAACTCTAGTTAGACTGTCCCTTATTCTGATCCTTTGGGGTGTCTGTGTCTTGTGAGATCTTCTTTCCTGCTTCAAGTGGACTGTAAGGCATCTTCACTCTGTGCTCAGCATGCTTACTATATATAGTATACACGTTATATATACAGTTTCAATCCAGAGGACTGAGCTGAGGCCAATTCTCAGTAGGAAGTGGCTTCCAGTAGAGACGTTTAACCCTAACTATTCCTCAGCACAGAAAGATGCTGTGTTAGAGGGACAACCGACAGTATGGAAATGAGCCAAGAGGTTCTGGCTAGGGTCAGAAATGGCATGGCGTCACTTGGCGTCACTTGGGGGTGGCAGGGCTATCACTTAGGAATGGCATCCTCTTGGCTCCTCATATTGATACTCCTTTTTCTTCTCTATATTCACCCCAAACCTTTGAATGTCTAATGTTTGCCAGGCGCAGGGCCAGGTGAGGGGGTAGAAACATGAACAAGACCTAGCCCTGGCCCTCATGGAGTGAGTCCATGGGTGAGCAAGTCTTGTAATTCAAAGGACCCCCGATGTAGATGGAAAAAGGCTGGTGTGGTGAGAGGGACATGGGCCAGGCCCAGAAGAGGCTGAATAGCTCTGGAGATCAGAGTAGCCCCCGAGGAGGTACCCTGCCTTGGTTTTAGCACATGGTCACCAGTACCTGGGCAACGCACATGCTGGACAAGAAAAGCGTTCAGTCCCAGTTGCATGTGGATGGGGACAGAATGAGGGAGGAACCCCATGCCTAGTCTGCCCCGGTCCCCCACCCCGACCCCAGTCACTGCCTTGCCTGCCTGGGCTGTAGGACCCTTATCTTTCTGCAGATCATCAACCTCTTCGTGGCTGTCATCATGGACAACTTTGACTACCTCACAAGGGACTGGTCCATCCTGGGCCCTCACCACCTGGATGAGTTCAAGGCCATCTGGGCCGAGTATGACCCGGAGGCTAAGTGAGTCTTCGTGGGTAGTACTGGGTGCTTATCAAACTGCCCACCCTTCCTAGGGTTCTCAGGAGACTCTCTGGTCTCCTTTAATCCTCCTAAGGTTCCATGAGGAATCAGCATGTCTTAGAGGTGGACGGGATCCCTCAGAGGAGAAACACCCTGACTCTGGGGAAGTGCTCATTGGTTTCCAGTTGGACATTTAGCGCTCAGGAGTGAGGAGTGAGCTCTCAGTCCCTCACCAGGCACTCAGGCCTGGCTGCTCACTCTGGGCTCTGCTCCCTGGCTGTATCAGAGGTTGATTACAGTTCAGAGTCCCAAGTCCCACTCAGACTGTCTGAGTTAGAGTCCTCATCACCCTTAGCCTGGTCCTTGGGCCATCTGCCTGCACTTTAAAGCTTGGGGACACTTCTCGGTCCTCTGGTCATTGTAGTCTCACAAATGAGCAAATGGAGGTGCAGAGAAATTGAGCTGTGTGCAGAGAAATTAAGTGATGGCACCAAAATTCAAGGCAAGTCTATCCAGAGTCCTTGGCAGCTGCACTCTGAAGTGTTTTCAACGGGAACATTAAAAATTACTGGGGGGAGATGACTAGAGAGATGGCTCAGCCAACTCAGCGGTTAAGAGCCCAGGCTGCTCTTCCAGAGGACCCAAGTTTGACTCCCAGTGCTCATGTCAAATGACCAAAACTACCTGTAACTCTAACTCAGACAGATAGACATACACACAACGAATTTTCTTTCTTTCTTCCTTCCTTCCTTTCTTCCTTCCTTCCTTTCTTCCTTCCTTCCTTCCTTCCTTTTTTCTTTTCTTTCTTTGTTTTTTTGGTTTTTCGAGACAGGGTTTCTCTGTAGCTTTAGACTGTAGACCAGGCTGGCCTCACAGAGATACGCCTGCCTCTGCCTCCCAAGTGCTATGGTTAAAGATGTGCACCACACTGCCTGGCTCACAACTAATTTTCTTTTTAAATATTTATTTATTTTGTATACAATATTCTGTCCACATGTATGCCTGCAAGCCAGAAGAGGACACCAGACCTCATTACAGATGGTTGTGAGCCACCATGTGGTTGCTGGGAATTGAACTCAGGACCTTTGGAAGAGCAGGCAATGCTCTTAACCACTGAGCCATCTCTCCAGCCCTCACAACTAATTTTCTTAATCTACTTGCTTCTATCACTACCACACAGTACTAACTTGGGCCTTAGAGCTGTGACATGGCTCAATGATAGATACTTGCCTGTCATGTGAGAGACCCTGAGCTCAATCCCAAGTACTAATTACCAATATTGGTATGTGTGTGTTTGTGTGCGTGTGTATGTGTGTTTGTACGTGTGTGTGCATGTATATGTGTGTGTTTGTGTGCATGTGTATGAGTGTGTGTGTGTGTTTGTGTGTGTATGTGTGTTTGTGTGCATGTGTATGAGTGTGTGTGTTTGTGTGTGTATGTGTGTTTGTGTGCATGTGTATGAGTGTGTGTGTTTGTGTGTGTATGTTTGTGTTTTATGTGTGTGTGTTTGTGTGTGTGTGCGTGTGTGTGTGTGTATGTATGTGTGTGTATACTCAGCACCTAGGATACAGATAATGTGGAGGCCTCTGCAAACACCACGGCCAGCAGAGTGATGATGCGGGGAAACAAAAAGGAAATCCAGCTCAGCACGACTAAGTAGCTGGTATCGGTTCTAACTTTAGAGTCTGACACCAGGCAGTTTATTTTAGCATATTTAAATACAGTACAATTTGGAAAAAAGTTTCCTAGTGTGACATAATCCCATGTGCACCAGGAGGCATAATTACATCAAAACTCTTCTCAGAGTACATGTCACTTCTTCCACGAAGACAGGTTCTTAAGGGCCTAGGGAAGGATCTGGGCAGGTCATACAGATAGCGCACAAATCAGCTGGGTTATTGCCTACCTCTAGTCCTGCTTGTGGGAATTTAGGGGAGCCCCCTGACCAGACAGATAGTTCAAAGGTCATGTAGATTATTAGCTGCCTTCAGTCCTGGTAGTGAGAGTTTGGGGGAGCCAGGTATGGCCTGCCCTGCAGATAGCACAGGGGTTACCTAGGCTATTAGCCATCTCCATTCCCAGCCTTCTGGGCAGAAAACAGGTTATACATATTTTTCTTTGAAAAGACAACCCTGTGTGTTTAACATTCCTGGTTTTCCTAGTGCTTCTCTGTGAGCACAAGGACCTCTGTGCTCCCTACAAGACAGAAATGTCTCATTTCTTTCACAGCCAGCTCTGAGGCTGAGGCCGTTCATAAAACATCCCAAATGCATGCTCTCAAGGTAGCAATCCCTTATTGCCAGTGCCTTGGTAATGTATTCACCTGACCTTCCCGGTCGCTCTGTTTGGGCCTCTTCCGGAGGTCATGGTTGCACTGCCATTGTGTTCCCAGCTCTGGAAGACCCCCTGAAGTGGGCTGCCACTCCTTTGATTTATTAATACAATCCCAGAGCCCCTCTTTCAGCTTGACCAAAACTAAAAAAGGTCTTGACATGAAGGAAATGAAATCCAGATCTCCTGTGCTGGAGGATAACTTCCTGAAAGAAAGCATGTAGCTCCCAAAATGGAGAGCCCCATTCTGTGGTGGGCACCTATGAACCCAAACCTCCTCTCTTCTTTCGAAAGGCTATGGGGGGATCTGAGAAGAGTGAGGGGAGGCCGGGGCAGGAGTGAATATGGTCAAATGGTATGCAATTTGTGAAGAACTACTAAAACATATTTAAAATAATATACGAGGCTAGTAGAAGCTTATAATAAAGGGTTAAAACTAGGAAATGTTTCCCCCTAGCTTCCTTCCCTCTTTCCACTCCAGAGCAGGAAGCTCGGGGTGACATTCCTGGATATGCCAGTCTGTGTGTCCTCCCACAGGGGCAGAATCAAGCACCTGGATGTGGTGACCCTGCTGAGGAGAATTCAGCCCCCTCTGGGCTTCGGGAAGTTCTGCCCACACAGGGTAGCGTGTAAGGTAACCTGCGAAGCTGAGCAGCCGTGGCTCAGGGAAGGAAGATTAACAGGTGGGGCTGGGTGGCTAGAGAGAGCCCGATAGAAGGAGACGTTGTACAGCAATGACTTCCTGGGTTACTATGTCAGTCATAGATGGGCCACCACAGCAACAAATATCCGAGACAAATAAGTTAGAGAGAGAACAGGGTTATTTTAGCCCCGGTTTGGGGATTCCAATCCATACATAGATCAGGCAAATTCATTGCACTTAGTCCTCTGGTTGGAGGGGGTGGTGCAGCGCATCATGGTAGGAGCCATGGTGGAGCAAACCCACTCATCTCATGGCCAAGACCCTAAGAAAAGGAACCCTGCCCCCCCCGGTCCACCCCTCACAGTTTATACCAAGCAGCACCACCCTAGTGTGCAAACCTTTAACACATGGGTCATGGCAGACATTCCAGGCCCTACAGCACTTTCCAAGTCCGTCCCTGCTGACCTCAGGTCTCACGAATGCATCCTAGTCAACCCGCACTGTGGTCCTTACAACCTACCCTTCCCACCCCACACTGGGTGAGGAGGACCTGATGAGCTGGGCCTGGTCCCAGCACATCTGCAAATCCGACCTCTCCCTGTACAGAGGCTGGTGGGCATGAACATGCCCCTCAACAGTGATGGCACAGTCACCTTCAACGCCACACTCTTCGCCCTGGTACGCACAGCCCTCAAGATCAAGACAGAAGGTGAGGCCCTTTCTCCTCGAGGTGAATTCTGACCCAGAATCCCAGGAATGTGGACAGATGCAGAGGAAGGCCAGGCCACAATCACCAATTCCTCACGCCCTGCAGGCCTTGCCGGGAGTCTGCGAATGCTCGAGAGGACAAGATCACTAAGGTTCTGTCCTGTATTCCTCAGCTGTGTCAGCGCCAGAGGCATGACTGTGCTCACCCAGGGCTGGGGTTCCTCTGAGTGGTTCCAGGTGGGGCAGAGGTAGCACTCAGTATTAGGCAGGTATGAGGGCCCACCCTTGACTCCACTAATCCTGTCATCCCCTAAACCAGGAATACCAACACGGGAAGAAGAGGGGCTGAGGCAGGGTTCTGGTGCCTTTGGGGCCATCCCCCTAGCTGGGTCAATGAAGTCTGAGGCAGCCATGGGCAGACAAGAGGGAAGCCAGGACTCAAGAAGGAGCAAGTTAGAGCAGCAGGAGAATTGCTTGGGGACTGTGGGACAGACAGGATTATGTAAGGACTTGACTTTTGACAGAGAGAAAGGGAGATGATGGCCTACAAAATTAGCCAGTCTGATCATTGTTATCCACAACCTATGGGGCATAAGAACAGGACCCAAATGTTGGGCTGCCCCTGCCTTCATCCCATCGCCAGGGTAGAGTACAGCAGCTACCACAGAAGAACACTGAGCCACTGTGTGCTAAATGAATGGTAGCTTGCTCAAGGTTTTGTCAAGTTCTGTCACTTTAGGGCCACTCCCACCTTTCCCATGCCCCAGGCAACTTCGAACAAGCCAATGAGGAGCTGAGAGCCATCATCAAAAAGATTTGGAAGAGAACCAGCATGAAGCTCCTGGACCAAGTCATCCCTCCAATAGGAGGTGGGTGCTGCCTAGGGAGACCAGAGTCCAGGGTACACACAGAAAGGACCAGAAGCTTCTGTAAGAAGTACCTTAGCAATCTGATGCCTAGACATGTTAATACCATAGGCAGATGCCATGAGCATCTATCAGGGCACCAACTAAGGGTGAAAGGTGCCCATTCACTACCTCAGCAGGATGGACTGAGTGCCTGAGCCTGCTGCACCCCCGCCTCCCCTTTGGAGTCCAGTGTGAGACTCCCACTGGCCTTCACCCCGCCCCCCTTGGCTGTCTACAGATGACGAGGTGACAGTGGGGAAGTTCTACGCCACATTCCTCATCCAGGAACATTTCCGGAAGTTCATGAAGCGCCAGGAGGAATATTATGGGTATCGACCCAAAAAGGACATGGTTCAGATACAGGTAAGCCCAACCTAGGTGGGTTCCAAGGGATGTCTCTACTGAACCAAGTCCCTCTCCGCGTCCCTCATCAATAGTCAGAGAGAGAAGCAAAGAGAAGGGAAGCTGAAGGAAGAAAATGAGAAGATAGTTCAGGTTGGTCCATGAAGGAGGGTGCTTAGTCCTCAGGAGAAGATCCAGGAGCTCCTGATCTCTGAGTGACTGGACCAAAAAATTTTTTTGATATCTTCAAAGGAGAGACCTCTAGTAAAAGTAGTGGTCTCCAAAGAAAGCAGGCCCTGCCCCACTCTGGAGTCTGCTCCACTAAGTATGAGAAGAAATGTTTAGAACTGTATGTTTTCTATCATAGGGATTTTGATTGCTTTTATTCTGTGTTCATTGTAATGCATGTGATTTAAAAATTCAAAAGCAGTCATGTAGGGCTGGAGAGATGGGTCAGTGGTTAACAGCACTTGCTGCTCCAACAGAGGACCTGAGTTCAGTTCCCTACACCCCTATGTTCATTAGCAACCACATGTGACTCCAGTCCCAGTAGATCTGGTGCACTCTTCTGTCCTCTTTGGGCACTTCACACACATGTACATAGACATAACACGCAGGCAAAACAGCCATACACATAAAGTTAAAATAAATAAATCTTTAAAAACAAAATACACACACATTTGGGCTAAATGTCCAATAACATATTTGAATCACCCTCGTGGTTCTGAAATAACTTTATGCTTTACACAATTGCCACTTTCTTTGTGAGCCATCTGAGAATAGCTCACATCTCACATAACACTCCATCAGCTCAGAAGGCTTTAGCGTGAATTTCCAGAAAACATGGTATTGCCCTACATAATTCTCCTACAGTACAACCACTGAAACTAGGAAGGTAGTGTCGATACACAGCTGCCATCTGCCTCTCACCTCGTTCAGGTTTTACCTGCTGCCCCAATGATGTCCTTTTCAGGCAAAGTGTCCAACTCAGAGTCACACACCTTGCATGCATGGCATCTTGCCATGGCATTTTGCTCTTTGGAATTACTTGTCAGACTTTCCTTAACATGGCCTTGACCCTTTGAGGACACAGGCCGTGCTTTCCCTCTGGGTGGGTTGTCTGATGTTTCCTCACACTAGATAGAAAATGTACATTTTGTGCTGGGCGGTGGTGGCGCACACCTTTAATCCCAGCACTAGGGAGGCAGAGGCAGGAGGATCTCTGTGAGTTTGAGGCCAGCCTGGTCTACAGAGTAAGTTCCAGAACAGGCTCCAAAGCTATAGAGAAACCCTGTCTTGAAAAACAAACAAACAAAACCAAAAAAACAAGAAAAAGAAAATGTATATTTTAGGTAAGAATATCAAGACATGATGTTGTATCCTCTTTGAAATTATCAGGTGCCACTCATTTTTATGTGTTCTATTAGTTGTGATATGAAGTTTCATTGACTAAAAAACACATACCATTAAAAAGAGGCTTGGGTGGGAGGGGTACAAAGTCTCTACCCACAGGATTACAGAAAACCCCTTAGGGACTTTTCAGAATACAGACTGTCTCCCCCAGGTCAGAGCAGGACCACAGGGCCTCATAGTCCTGTGATACTGATCCAAGATGGAGAACAGGTTTCAGGAAAGGTGTAGGTGCAGGGATTCAAAACAAGTGGGGCCAGGGAAGGCATCTCTGATCTCCACTCCTGGACCACAAGGTCATCCTGTCACTTCACCATCCCTAGGCTGGATTACGGACCATAGAGGAAGAGGCAGCTCCTGAGATCCACCGCGCCATCTCAGGAGATCTGACTGCAGAGGAGGAACTGGAGAGAGCCATGGTGGAGGCTGCCATGGAGGAGGGGATATTCCGGGTGAGTGGGGGCCATGACCCACTCCTGAGGCAACAGACATAGTAAGTAGCAGTAGAGAGAAGAAGGGCCAGAAGCCAGGCTGCACTGCACATGGGGGATGAAGATACCACCTGCGCCGTGCCACCCACGTCTCATGGGACTCAGAATCTATGACCCAAAAGTATTAATTAGGATACACCCTCTTCTACAGTATCCACAAATCCTCATCTAATTCCATCTCCCAAGGATCCGTTTTCACTCAGGCTAGTGCCAGATTCTGAGTTCTGTGGAGAGCTGTAACCCATTGGATCTTGATTCTTCCTGGACACTGCATTAAACTCTATTGGATTTTCCCAAAATGGTATCCCAACAAGATGACATGCGATGTCCCATGTCACTTGATTAGAGGGGAGCTGGAACACAGCTCTGCACACTCCCAGTTCAGTGTGCCATGTTTCCACGTGTGCGTTACCTGGATAGTTCCTTAGGTGTGTCCCGTCTGTCCATCAAATGTAAACCTTGCCAAGGGCGGGGACTATGTTTCAGCGTCACCTTTCAGTCCATTCTCTTCCAGCCTTATCAAGTCATCTTCCAATCCCATTGCTTTCTCCTAGCTCCATAATCCCAAGGTGACAGCCCACCCCACCCTCCATGCACCCCATATCCTCATTTCCAGCCACTTCTTTCAGTATTTCCACTTTCCCCCTTGCCTCTAGAGGACCGGAGGCTTGTTTGGTCAAGTGGACAACTTCCTGGAAAGGACCAACTCCCTGCCCCCTGTCATGGCCAACCAAAGACCCCTCCAATTTTCTGAGATAGAGATGGAAGAGCTGGAGTCACCCGTCTTCTTGGAGGACTTCCCTCATAACTCAAGCACCCATCCTCTTGCTCGTGCCAATACCAACAATGCCAATGCCAATGTTGCCTATGGCAACAGCAACCATAGAAACAGCCCGGTGTTTTCCAGGTAACAGTGGTAACTTCCAGCTGTGGGTGTGCGAGTTCTGAGTTAGACTTGAGAGGGAAGGAGGCACCATGACATTTGTAGAATGTCCTTTGTTTGCTGTGTGCCCTTGGGGACCACTCTGCACCCCTATCACAAGAGGCAAACCTGAAGGAGTGGCTTTGGCCAGCAGGGGGCAGCCTCTTGACAGTGTTGGCCTCAAACCTGAGCCAGCCTTTCTGTGGTTCCCAGTAGGGAGGCCCTGAAATGTGTTGGTCACATAGCAATGTTTAAGAAAGGGCCTCTAGCAGCAGCATGCACTGTAGGGAATTCTGGATGATAAGGTCAGTTGCTGGATTTGGGTAGTTCCAATCTCACTAATCCCAGGCTGTGATTTTAAGTGTCATAAAATATGATCAGATGGGAGCAAAACCACTTAGCCATCATAATACAGGGACTGGGTTCCCAGTAGGGCTTCTGCTCTGGACAGGCCAGCTGAGCAACAGTCTCTTTGGGCAGGACAGGGCAGACACCAACTGAGCAGCTCCCTTCCCTGGTCAGGACTGCCCACAGTTCACTCCAGTCCAAAGAGGCCTATGGAATGTAGCCCAGAATGCTTGAAAGGTACCCATGTCTTTGGGTTACCATGGTGCTAGCTAGCGTGGAAACACAGGAGCGTCAGACCTGATCTCTGCTGTTGGGTGTGTGTTGCGTGGTATGATCGGGACCAATTAGGACCAACTAGATGTACTGGGAATACAGAAGGGTTGCTGATGACCGTGGGCTGGCCCAGAACAAGTCCCAGTCTCAGTTGCACATGAGCGATAGCTGGGAGCTTTCAGAACTGCCAGAATACGGAGGCTCACAGACAATGGTCTTCCAGGCTTGCCAGGAGAGCCCATGTGTAGTCAGGGTTGAGAACTAGCATCCTAATGGTGCCAAGACAACACAGAATGTGAGAAGGGTGGGGAGCATTGACCAAGAGTGGAGGCAGCCATGAGTCTGACTTGCTCCCCGAGAGCCAATGTCAGGTAGAGTCAAGCACTAGCAGAATCAGCCCCGGCGTGAAGGCCACTTGCAGTCTGCCAGGATGTTCGCTGGGGCCTCGGTAAATGGGTTCCAGACTGCTCTGCTTCCGTTTCAGCGTCTGCTATGAAAGGGAGTTCCAGGAAGAGGCAGACACACCTGCTACCAGAGAAGGACCCTTCAGTCAGCCCTGCAGGGGCTCTGGTCAGTCCCTTTCATGACTAAGAAGCAGGGCCTTCTCCTGCGGGGAGGGAGTTGAGGGTGCCCCCTCTTTCCTTAGAGCCTGGAAGAGCCGCTTAGAACTTTTATGACGAGATGGGTGCTAGCTGAGCTCTGGGAGGGGGAGCCTCATTACCAGTCCGAGGAGGGCTCCAGAATGCTGGAGTACAGAAGCAGCAAGGGTACTTCTTGCTCTCCAACACACTTTAACATGCATGCACGTAGCCATGCTGAAGAAAAGCTTGCTGGAGAGCCCTCAGCCTCTCCCAGACCATAAGAACAAAGCAAGGAGAGCTGGGCCAATTCTGCCTGACCTGGAGTTGGTTAGCCTTCAACGTATGTCTACCTTCTAAGCCACCTTTTCAAGCTGGCTGAGAAAGGTTCTGACAACTTGGCCCATAAGGAGTCAGCGGCCCCATTGACCTTGCCTTGCCCACAGGACCTCACAGCAAATCCCATGTGCTCAAACCGAAAGGGCTGATGGCCCAGAGAGAGATGCCTGGAGGCCAGGTGCCTCCTTTCCCATGCCAGGTAACAAAGGCAAAGTCCTGGGAGGAAGCACCATATAGACCCCACCCGGTCTGGTGCTTGGAGTGGGGCTCTGGCAGGGGAAGGGCCTTGTAGGAAGCAGTCCATCCGTCACAGAGGGATGCTGTGTTCTTGCATCCGCCCCCGTGGGTCTTGAGTGAGACTCCCTTGGATGAGCTGTGAGCTCCAGTGTATCAGTTGGCTCTAGTGTATCTGTTTGGGGTGAATCTTTGATTTTTTTTTGTGTGTGTGTGTTTAAAACAGCTCCTCCAGGCGGAGCCTCCTGTGCAGGAGGAGAATAAGGGCTCCTTGCCAAGGTCTCTGGGAACACCCCACAGTGGCAACTTTGAGGAGAATGTTCCCAGGAACGCAGCTCACAGGTGCAAGGCTCCAGCTACCGCCTTCCTGATCCAGGAGGTGAGGTGGGGCTGGGATGGAGCTGCGGACCACACCCAAGAGTGGCCTGTGACAGTCTGTCATGGGGAGAGGGTGACCAACAGTAGAGGGCCCCAGAAGGCAAGTCTCCTGGAAGACCCACCCAATCTCCTCTCCTCCCTACAGGCTCTGGTTCGAGGACGACTAGACTCCTTAGCAGCAGATGCTAACTTCGTCATGGCAACAGGCCAGGCCCTGGCAGATGCCTGCCAGATGGAGCTAGAGGAAGTAGAGGTGGTGGCAACAGAGCTACTGAATCGAGAATCCCCAGAGGGCAGGGCCATGCCCTGGGAGGCTTGAACCTCAGGTCCTCCCTGGGCAGCCTGATCCAGCAAGGGGACTTCCAGAAGACACTTATTCCTCCCAGGCGTGAGGCCCACACAGAATGATACGAGCTTAGAGCTGCCATGACCAAGGGCCAGAAGGCGCTGGGATGGAGAAGGGCTAGCCCAGCCCAGCAGCCTGCTTTCCCTCAGTAACCAGCTATGCAGACTGAGCAGCCGTGGTCAGGAACCACCTCGAGCAGGCAGGAGGCTGAGGATGGGCGGGTGGGGCCCTTCTCCTCACCAGCGAGAAGCAGGATTTGGCAGAGCTTCTGATGTCATTCACAAAGGCCTGATCAGTGCCAGGGTCCGTCTGTCACAAAGTCACTCCAACCAGCTGGACATTAAAGTCTCCAGGCCTGACACTGGCACCTGGCTTCTGCTTGTCTTTTTGTTGTTGTTTGTCTATTTTTGTTTTAGAACATTTTGAAATGTTCTACACTCTACCTATTTCCTCAGAGATCCTGGGACTTGCAGAAGAGTGCCAGGCCATCTTCACTTTCTCTCTGATGGCATCAGAAGCAATGCCACACCCTGGTTACACCACGGCCAACCTTTTTCGAAGCTGTGACCCTGTGACTTTGGCCAGAGTCCATTGCCAACTCCAAGGCCAGTCTCAGCGGCTGTGGTTTATGGCTATGGTTATCACAGGTTTGGGTTTCCATGGCTCCTCTTCCACACCACCCAGCAATAACTAACAGCTGCTGTCTACCAACCAAATGCCTCATGCGCACCCTTTCCAACTACCGTCTCCTGCTGAGGGCTTCCCACAGGTTTACAAGGCACTTTCACACAAAAGCCACTCACCTCTCACCATAGTTACGTTCCTGAGGAGGGAATGGAAGCGCAGCAAAGATAACAAGACATACCTGTAGCTAAAGCAAAACAAAGATGGAACTGCCTTGCTGTGCCGTTTCCCCTCCACAGGGCACTCTTTCCTTCTGCCCATGCCTTCATTAACTGTGGGCCAAGTGCCGGCTCCATGGCTGTTGCTATGGTAACAAGGCTGACCTGCTGTGCAGCCTCCTGGTGAATGCCCCCAGTGGGCTTCTGAGTTTCTGGGGCCTGCCCGAGGACGGTGACACTTGGTGACCTGTGCATCCGGGCCCTGCCCCCAGCTAAGCCCCACAGCTTCCTGGTGCCCTGTCAGTGAAGCAGTTTCAACACCCGCCCCCCTCAACCTTTCCTTGCACCTCAGCTCCAATAGTTTCCTTGTCCACCTCACCGACAAACCGAAGCCACCGGAAGGCCCTCCCCTCAGTCCCTCTAACCATACTGTCTACCTACCCCCTTCTTCTTGACCTAGTAAAGGCTGAGTCTTTGCTCCAAGCAAATCCCTTTTCCTCCCCAGTCATTCCACCTTCTCCCTTTCTCTGCACTGGGTCCTGTTTGTGTCATTTTCCAAGTGTGGCTCAGATCTACCAGATACCACCCTCTCGGGGGTGAGGCTGCTTCTCGCCCACAGGCGGCCATGCTTACCTCTGAGCTTCAGTGTGCCCACCTCTCCAGAACCCTTCTGAGCCCTCTCGCTCACTGACCTCTAACCATCCTCCAAACCTCTGTTTCGCCGCCATTTCCCTGGCCATTGCCAAGCTGTTTAGGACCTGGCTCCCGAGTGCAGACAACCACCTTCCCACTCCAGAGGGAACTGCATCCCTACTGTAACTTCATTTTATCCCAGCCAGAGGCTAAGTTCCCTGAAAGCTGGAACTGTGCTCATCTTGTTCACAGCGCTCTCCATCATTCACCAGTGGCCCAGAAGCTGCTTGTTGGGTAGGTGATACAAAGAGCCAAGAGGTATAGACCCTACCTGCTCAGCGTCACCAGCTCAGCCACCTTGGATATCCATCTAAACTGGGGACAGGTGAGAGGAAAAAACCTGTTTTATCAGGTATGGTGGCCGGGAGGCAGAAGCAGGTGTCTCTCCGTGAGTTCAAGGCCAGCCTCGAGTGAGTTTCAGAACAGTCAGGGCTACCTAGTGAGATTCTGTCTCAAAAAAAAAAAAGAAGAAGAAAAAAAAGAAAGAAAAAAAGAAAAAGAAAAACAAACAAAACAAACAAAAATCCTCTGCCTCTAAATGTGCCAGGCTGGATTCCACACTGCAGCCTCCAGGATGAAGGAAGTTCCAAACCCACCCACGGGTGCTTACACCGTCTCCCATTCACCTGACCCTGACTCATGTCTAGTGAGGTAAGATGCAACCTACATAAAAGTGTTTCTTCTGCTATTAAACGCTATCAAAAGCTGCTGCACTCAGATGAAGGAGCTGGGTATCTTTACGGCACTTACGATATACAGAATACTAACTATAAAACAGGTCGTGCCTCAATAGTCTTGCTTTTATGTATTAATGTATTTTGTCTTCTTAGCAATTAAAAAATATCATTATCTTCATTTTGCAACTCTGACGCAGAGAGATACCTTACCTAAGTCTGTCACCTACTAAGAGGGCCACAAAAGGAGCTAAACCTAGGCACTTTGGCATTGTGTTCCATCTAATTAACTGAAATACTATTTGTCAAATCTATGCTGTCCTCCCAGCCTGACTGGCAGGTACAAATGCACACGTGGGCTCTGAGAAACTAATTCTTCATGTCTTGGAAAAGTTCAAGCAATTTCCTACACAGTACACACAATGTTCTGATTCATTGTGTGCAGGTCCCGTCCTCTACCCAGCTTCAGTTTACCTAAGGACTGGTTTCCAACAGGGCATCCAGACTGCTCAAATAAAGCCCACGAGGAAAGGATGGTGGCGGAAGAGCAGTGGGCATGTCACAGAAGAGCAGGTGTCTCCTCAGAAGAACCACCTAACAGTACCATGGGGGCAGGTGGACTCCCCCTTCTGTCACTGAGAGGCACCAGTGTCTGCCAGGTCCTTCTCGGCTCCTGACAATTCTATGCAGATTTGGACCCCAGCTGCTGAATGGGACTGTGCCAGAAGGGGCAGGAGTGTCACTGGTGAAAGGGGTGGGCACAAGATGAACACAAAGACTGTGGAGAGGAGGGGAGCCTCCTCCATCTGGAAGGTGCAAAGCTCAGATGGAGTTTCTCTGGAAAGCCCAGAAAAAGTGGGCCCAAGTCTGATCCCATCAAAGCCAGGAGAACGCTGGCTCCAGTCCTGGGCTTCCTGAGGCCAGCTCTGGACAGGGCTGCCCTTTCAGGATTTATTTATCGTGGTAGTAGGGGTTGAATCCAGGGCCTTGTACGAGCTAAGAAAGTGTTCTACCACTGAGCCAGTGTCAGCCCATTACCTGGTATTTGCAAAGGAGAGAAATAGCCACACAGCAGTTATCAGAGCAACCTTGGGATCCAGATTCTTGGGACCTGAGTCATATTCCCTGACTGCTATGTCACATGAGGGCCAGGGATTTCACTTTGCCCTTAAGTCTATTCCTGCTCAACGTTAAGGTATAGCTGTAACTTTGTAAGGGCCGTGTCCTAGTTGGATTTCTATTGCTGTGATGAAACACCATGGCCAGAGCAACTTGGGGAGGAAAGGGTTAATTTGGCTTATCCTTCCAAATCATCATTAATGGCAGTCAAGACAGGAACTCAGACAGGGCAGGAACCTGGAGGCAGGAGCTGATGCAGAGGCCATGGAGGGTGCTGCTTACTGGCTTGCCCCACCCTGGTTCTTGGTAATAAGTAGTTGTTTTGGTTCTATTGGATACTGTGAGTGAGGTCCAAATCTCTAAGATGAGACAAAGTTGACTGGAAGGGGACAACCCTGAGCTTTTAGGGGAAGCTGAGCAGTGATAGCCCTCTTCAGCACCAGGCTAGTTCCTTTACAGGTCCCATGACCAGCTTGGATGTGTATTGAGCTGACTCCTGCTTCAGACCCACTTAGGAGGCCTGGATTCTCCATGTGGTGTTTCAGAGACTGGTCCCTGCTCTCTTAGCATTTCTGATTCCAGCCACATTTTGCTCTTGCCTTTGGGGCTGACAACTCAATAACTCTGGGTGACAGCCTCTCCACACTGTGCTCTTACTGCTGGCCTTTGTCTTGAAGCTGTTTGCACCTGTCTGACCACCAAAAAATGGCTTGGGCAAGAGCTCACCAAGATGGGCATCCTGTGCAAAGCATGCTGGTTGTTTTGGTTTTTTTGATTTTTGAGACAAGATCTGGCTATGTGGCTCTTCCTGGTTTCAAACTCAGTCCCCTGAGAGCTGGGATTACAGACATGTTCCTGGCTCTCAGTCTCCTCTAAGTGGAGGAAGGCAAAGACTCACTTGGACTGACCATGGGAGATCTGATGTTAGCCAAGGCCTGCCCCCAGCATCCACTTCTCCTCTTAGTTAGCAAAAGGGACCCAAATCAGCTCAGGAGTGGGGAGCTGGGACACAGGGGCTGGGCCTCTTCCTCTGGACTTCTTGTTTTGCTTCTGAGACAGGGTTTCTCTGTGTAGCTCTGGCTGTCCTGGAACTCACTCAGTAGACCAGGCTGACCTTGAACTCAGAGGTCTGCCTGCCTTTGCCTCCTGGGGGCTGGGATTAAAGGTGTGCACCACCTGGACCTATGGGCTTTCTCTAATTTTGGTTTTGACTTAAAAGTCTTTGCTCCACCCAGTCTGAGCCTTCCCTTTGGGTCCTTCAACTTACTTTGGAGATTATAGAGAGGAAGAAAAAAAAAGAAAAAGAAAAAAAAGGTCCTTTCACACTTTGCTGCACCCTCCCTTGACCTTGCTGACACTCTGCTCAGGGCAAAGCCTCTTCTGTCCACTGGTGCAAGTTTCATAAAACGCTGAGCTAAGGAAGGACACAGGCAAACTTTTTTGAAGAGTGACATCACCTCGGCCAACTGACTGTCAGTAAAAGGTCCTTTGAACTATACCTAAAACGGGCCATGAGACCCAGCATATACTGCCTAGGGACTGGTTCCCACCACTGTCCAGTACCATCTTCAGGCTGGCTGCATTTCTGGAGAACTGGCACCTTCAAGGCTAACCTGGAGTGTAAAGTGTTAAGCACTTCTGGGCAGGCGATTTGCTCCTGGCCCAGACACACGTCTATGAGAGCCAAGGAAATGGTGCGTCCGGGGAGACCAAAAATCAATAACTCAAGGACAGGAGTGGCCTTTGTAGGCCTCATCCGAGGGGAAAGTGCTGTCAACAGGAGAGCCTAGAGCCTCTGGAGATCCATCTTAGAAGCTTGCTGCTGGTCTTCAGGTCTAGCGGGTTCATCTGGTTCCCCGCCCCCCTTCTCTTACCTGGCTTGTCCTGGCTGACCTTCTGAAGCTCTCCTCTCCACCCTGCTCCTGTTTGATGCCTCATTCTCTCATTCCTACTTCCCTGTCACTGCCCCACTACCAGGCAGGAAAGGGGCTCTCTTTGAGCCCCTATACCATATGGTTCAGGGGAGAGAGGTACTCAGGGGTTCAGGACTGCAGCCATCTGCCTCTATGACCCCAGAAAAGTCATTCGCCACTCTGCACCTCTGAGCAAAGAGGAAATTGAAGTAAGTTACCTTTTAAAACAGCTAGACTGGGCAGGAGAGAGGCTCCGTTGGTAAAGCGCTTGCATAAGCATGAAGACTTGAGTTTAGATTCCCAGTCCCCCGTGTAAAAAGCCCAATAATGTGGCACTTGTAGGGAGGTCCCCGTTCAGGGGGTGGGATAGGAATGAGGAGACAGTGGAAGCAGGTGGATCCCCGTGGCTCGCTGGGTGAACTAGCCTAGCCAAATGGGTGATCTCAGTTCAGTGAGAGACTGTCTCAGAAAGGGAGGAGAGCAATTAAGGAAGATACCAGATGATGACCTTTGACTTCTACACATAAAGCAGCCTTGTTGAGGTAAAATTAACCAAGTAAGTTACACATATCCAGCACACACAATGGTTTGCTTTGTCCTGAGAAATGCATACAACTGTCAGATCATCTTTACCTTACATACATACCAACTGTTATTTAAAAACATGACTGGAGAGAGAAAGAAGTCATGTTCATGTGACCAAGCTCAGGTGTCAGGGTCTTTTATTGGGGGAAGGTGAAAAGGAAAAGGGGGGAGGGGAGAGGGGAGCTAGGCCTCTGGGGACAAGAGCAGCCAAAGAGGAAAGAAAGAGAGACAGAGGAAGAGGGAGAGACAAAGAGACAGGCAGAAGAGCTGAAAGAGAGAGAGATGGGAGGTAAACGTTTAAAAGGGAAGGTAGCGAATGTGCACAGGAGATGCTCTTAGTGGCTGCAACTAAGGACGTATCCTGTCAGGACCCCAAGGGCAGGCCAGTACAGATGCCTGAATGCAAACACCGACTACACAAAAGACTTTCTTTGTGGCCCTTTGCAGCCCTTCTTGACCTTTTCATGCCCCCTACTGCCCCTACAGCCCTCCTTCTACCAGGTTACCGCTGATCTATTTTCTGATATGTCAGGTTCACTATATTTTCTAGACTATTCCTATCATTATTAGGAGCCTGTGTGCTGTTTGGTCTGCTTCTTTCACTGAGCACCACTGAGACTCATCTATTCTGCATCAATTATGTGCCAGTAGCTCATCCCTTTCCATTGCCAAATAGGATTCCATCATGACTGTGCCTGTTTGTGTGCCCATTCCCTGCTGGTGAGCATTTGGGCCCATACCAAAACCTGTTGTGATCACGCCCGTACACACTCAAAGCAGGTGAGTTCGCAGGATAGACTCACTTTCTTAGCTCATTAGTGGTCAAGGGCGGGTCCAGCCTTTTCCTTCAACACAAGATGAACTCATCATCCTCTTGCCTGGGTTTGAACCCTGTTCTGTGAGCTGCGCCATGACTTTACTGGTTGTTTTGTGGGGATAATTATTCCTCCCAGGGTTGTGAACGTTACATTACTGCATGAAGTGGAAACGTTTACCACATCCTTGGCCCAACGTTCAGAAATGGGAGCGTTATTATCTTGCTTGTGCCTCTGAGATTTTTATGCTCTAGAATAGGTTTGTCCTATATCTCTGGGCAGCAACCGTGGCCCTTAGTGGCCTCCATCTCACTGAGGAATAACTAAGTCCCAAATGAATAAGTGACCTGAACAAGGCCAGTCTTTGAGCTAGAGATGAATACAGATATGTCCTGGGATCTGACCTGGGGACCATTCCTACTGACATGACAGGCAGAGGCAGAGGAAGGCCCTTGGTGTTTTCCAGTG
The DNA here is from genome assembly GCA_004026605.1 of Ondatra zibethicus. NCBI lineage: Eukaryota > Metazoa > Chordata > Mammalia > Rodentia > Cricetidae > Ondatra > Ondatra zibethicus. The sequence goes on from PVIU01000109.1 coordinate 454,096, forward strand.
ACTTCACAGGGTGGTTCCTGAGCTCCTGGAAAACAGAACAGCACAGCCGATGGAACTATGGGACCCCAAAGGGTTTATATTTAGCCACACATTTCTTCAGTCACCACAACCTAGTGACAGGGAAACCAAAGCAAATCTTAGTCAAGTCAGGATGAATGGAGATGTTCAGACTTCTGTCTTCTTCCATATGCCTCTAAGCAGCTGAGGAGATCAGATCTCAAAAGGGGTTTCTACCTGTGTGTGGGCCAGGGCCCTGGAAATGACTCAGGCCCCTTGGTGTCTTTACAGGTGGGAGATCTCCAGTCTCTGGGTCTGCTTTCACTAACTATATCAGAGCAGGCTAGGTTCTGCCAGGACCACACACAACTCACAAGTTCAGCAGTTGAACACAATAAAAGTTTATTTCTCGTGCATGGCCAGTGAACAACACAGGTGTGACAGTGACGGTGGCTCCTATAGCTTCCCTTTTTATTGTTTAAAGTCACAGGGCCACTTACTATCCAAGGATTAAAGACATGTAGTCCTGCCCTATGCTGGAAAGCAGAGTACAGGAAATATGTGAACAGCCCTAACAACTGCTACCCTAGCCAAGGGACCTTTGAGCCCATTTCCTCTTTTGCAAAACAGGCGTGATAAGTGTATACCTCCTAGATGATTGTGAGGCTAGAGGAGAACATGTATGTAACACATACATGTATGTAACACAGTCCAACGTGGTTACAGGGTGAGAGTACAAACTCTCCCCTTTCAGAGGTCTGGCCTCCAGGGAGGTGGTCCAGGATTACCTGTGTCTGAAAGTGTCCATAAGGTTAAAGTTTCTTCCTGGAAAGCACTCGGCTCCCACTGTGCTGCCGTGTAGTCAGCAGACAGTTGGGTAAGTTCCTGGAACTTCCCCGTTCCACCCAGCAGATCTCACACTGGCTGCTCAGATGAACCCAGGACTCCAGGCATGCAGGGCAAGCCTCCCACCATTGAACTCCATCCCAGGCCCCACTATGACACCTCATCCTCATAACCTGTGTCCTGTCAGCCTTGCTCACACTCACCTCCGGAGAGTGCCTCTCTGGCTGGTACTCTTTTTAATAAACCCAGCCCTCTGTCCAGACAGAGGTGGTGTCTGCTGGTGAAAAGAGGGAGAACCCAAGGACAATGTGAAGGCTTGACACCTATTCTGAGGCAAGCACTGGGTGGGATGTTTGGTGCAGGTTCCCCCACTGTAACTTCATAATGGTCCCGAGATGAGAACGTGATGCTCCTTGATGTGGGAGCTGATGCTGGGTATGGTTACATCACTGGCCCAGGGCTACATAGCTCATAAGGGGAAGAACTGGGATGGGAGCCCAGATCTCTGTGACTCAGAAGATCACAACTCAGCCTCTGGGCTGTCTTTCGTTATTTCTCTCAGACCAAAGTTTTGTCAGGACTATAAACTTACGACAGTCTAATTTCAGATGTTTAGCCTTGGGGTCCTTATCATGCTGCCATGGAGCCTGCCCTGGGACAGCACAGCAACCAGACTTCCAGCCTTGCAGCTCAGCCCCAACTTACTGTACTATGCAACTTTCAACAAGTCTCTTTACCTCCTTTGGGCCTCAGTTCCTTCACTTGAAAATAAACTAATGGTAAATGTGTCCTGGGGGTTCTTTTTGAGTTTAGGAATTGGTGACATTGAAAACTGCCACATTAATACTGTTAGAAGGTACAGCGAAGGAGAAGGGCAGGTAAAATCATCATATTTAATTAAGAACCATGTACAGGAGCCAGTGGTGGTGGCACACGCCTTTAATCCCAGCAGAGGCAGAGGCAGGCAGATCTCTGTGAGTTTGAGGACAGCCTGGTCTGCAGAGCGAGTTCCAGGACAGAATCCAAAGAGGCAGAGAAACCCTGTCTTGAAAACCAAAACCAAAACCAAAACCAAAAAAAGAACCGTGTACAGCAGGGTGGTGGTGCACGTCTTTAAGTCCTAGCACTCTGAGGCAGAGGCAGACAGATCGCTGAGTCAATACCAGTCTGGAATACAGAGTGAGTTAAAAACAGTCAGGGCTACATAGAGAAACCCTGTCTCAAAAACCAGAGAGAAAGACAGAGAACTGTGTACAATGAGGTATGACTAGAGTTATCTAGAAACTGAGGCAGGAGATCATGAGCTTCAGTGCTAGCCTGTGCTTCATAGCTTAAAAATAAAAGAAATAGATACATTTTTTGAGGATACATAGAGCATTAATTAAATCCTAATTATATTCGAAAGCCAAAAATAGAGTTTGTTTTAAGACTGATAGATGTTTGAAACCCACAGCTCTCTGCCATCCTTGCTATTTATAACGAACTCTGGTTTCCTCTGTGGCTCAGCCTGTCTCCTCCTAAACACAGGAAGTGAGGCTCAGTTCATGTCTGTACTCAGATCTCCTGAGTCTGCAGCTCAGTGGACCTTTTCTGGGGTCCTGAGCTTCCTGTTGGTGGGAAGAACAGGCCCTGCCTCTGGATGGACATTGAGGTTGCAGCTGGACATCTGCTGAGGATACTGTTGAAGAATAGGCTAAGGCCTCCACTCCCACGGAACCCCGCACAGCTGCTGGGAAAGGCCTGGGATTAGAACTCAAGGTCCTGAGTTCTGTATCCACCACCACCATTTATACCAGGACTTATTTAGATTTACAATGCTATTGGCCAGGGTTACCCCTGGGGGGGGGGGACTCAAGTTGAGACCACCTTTGGGAACATTCCTGGTATCTATGGGTATCCCCCTTCAGCATTTTTATTTGTTCCCACAGCATTACTGTTAAAAAGTGGAATGTGTCTAAGAGAGCTCTGGGCCAGATGGCTGCCCTAAGTCACTGCTGGAGTATTTTAACTACAGTTGCGTGGGAGCTTCCTGACTTGGAGGGGGCTTCCCACACCTCCCCTAGGTTCCCATCTGCCCAGACGCCCACAGCTCCTGTCAGGAGAAATGATGGAGAACCTAAGATGCCTGGGGGGAAGGGACTCAGCTCAGAATAGGAATTGAGGCTTATGGCTTATACTCTAGTCCAGTTAGGGGCTTGGAGCCAGCTCTCAGCTCTCTCTCACCCCCACCCCCCCTCGTGTGTGTGTGTGTGTGTGTGTGTGTGTGTGTGTGTGTGTGTGTGTATCATTGAGGGGCTGCATACAGTAGCCGATCCTGAGAGATGTCATGGGTGTGTGCCAGGGGTGTGTGCGTGTGCGTGTGTGTGAGGGAGAGAGAGAGAGAGAAGCATTGAGGACTGCAGACAGTAGCTGACCCTGAGGGACTTCAGGGTGTAGAAAGGAGAGAAGGGAAAAAGAGCAGCTGGGAAGAGGTAGGAGGTTGGAACGCAGCAAAGCAGCAGTAGTGTTGAAGCCGGAGAAAGCTCAACAAGGACAGAGACTGTGTTAGGCTTTCTCTGACCTGATCTAAATCTCTCCAAACTGCGAAGCATAAGCCTCTTTCTCACCTTGGATCCCCACATGACCTCACTTCTGAACAGCGGAGCCTAGGAGGCAGGGTCTGAACCTCCGCCACCCAGCTGCTCCTTGATGGCCCAGGAGGGAGCTGCTGGAGTGGGTGGGGGTAACTGGAACCCTGAAACTATCTAGGAGGCCCAAATCTGCATCCCATGTGCCTCCTTGTTCACCCTAACTGGACACCCTGGACGTCAGAGGATGCAGGGGGGGACAGCTCTGGTGGCATTTCCCAGCAGTGGAACTATGAGTCAGAAGGGTCACCTACTGGTGGAAGTCTGGGAAGACCTAAGGCAAACAGGAAACCAGAATTAAGTACCAAAGAAGTCCAGAGATGGATGGGAGGGAGAACGTTTTGGTGAAAACACAACATTATCATCCAGGAGGCCTAAGCCTATGGCTCCTTCAAGGAGAGCTGGGCTGGTCCTGCTCCCTTCCCCTTAACCATTCCCTTAGTGGTGATGAGAAGCCTAGAACTACAGGCGTGAGTTCAAATCCTCTGCTGCTTATAAGACTCTATTTTCCCACTTGCAAAATTGAAAAGGAGCACTGGAACCTAGCTCACGAGGTTGGAGGATGAACAAGAACAAACACAAGAAGTACCTGCCTGTGTAGATGGCTCACAAGCATCACTCACCTCCCTCTGACCGAGAGGTCTCAATGCCTCAACGCCCTGCCGGCCTCTTGTTCTAAGACATGTGGTTCACTGGCTTCAGATGCAGATATGAATATGCAGGATCCCACCAGGACCCCTTATCCAGACCACCACCGCTCTCCTCCTGTTTGCTGAGAGAGTAGAAACAATATAGTGACAGAACTTTGAAATTTCCCTTTAAAATTATTCCAAGCAGGGATCTGGGTTCCTGGGCAGAGCAGTCACAGATGGAGTGGGGGGTGGGGATGGGGTGTGTGTGATGGCACCGAGAACTGGATCTTTGAGACCCTAACCCACACCCTTGCCAAAATCTCTGATGTGATTTCATCATCTGAGGCTGATGCAAGAAGCTCCAGAGCCAGGCTCCCCTGTCTCCCCTCCCCCAGAGGTCTCCATCCACATCTTGAGCTGCAGCTGGGTCCTCCTCTTGGGCCTTTTCCAGAGGAGGGAGCTGGGTGAAGCCAGGGAAGGGAGGGCAGCTGGTGAGGGGCCCTGTGAATAGCCCTAATGTTGAGAGTTGGGGGGCAGGGAGAAGGAGTGGGGCTCAGAGGGAAGGGAGGTGAATTGGAAAGGGAACTGTGACTTCACAGGCTCCTCTCCTCTCTCAAGGGCCAATGTTGAAGTCTCCAGGGCTGCCCCCTGTCTTTTTTGTGTTTGTGGCTGCTGGCCTTCGCCTTCCCTTCCCACCCACTTTGCCATCCAGCCTCGTCCAGGTATCTGGAGTTAAAGAGCCCTTTTGTTCCTACCACTTCCTAGGCAGCTCTGGCCTCCCACGTTGACCCTCTGCCCCCACGGTCACAAAGCAGAGTGTGAACCAGGCCCAATGGGTCATCTGTGGGTCATAAAGGTCAATGGGACCCTACTCTAGCAGGGAGCTTCTGAGCTGGCCAGCAATCAAAGCAAAAGATGGGCTTTTAAGATGTTGCAGGGTGGAGTTAGGGAAATTTACTAAGACATAAACAAGAATCCCCTTCAATAAAGGTTGACGAATTTACGGGAATAAATGCAGAAGGGATACTTTCCTGGTTTTTTCAAATTGCGAGTTGCTAATCACTGTGGGATGCTCTGAGGTGCAGCACACTGCCCAGAGGCCAGGGTTCTTACCCACTCCAAGCCACAGATTCGCTGTATGACCTTGGGCTGTTCCTCTTTGAGTCCCGTTCCCCATTTAGGAAAGGAAGGTGCCACTGAGGCTGAGGTATTACGAATTCAAGGGCCGAGGTTCCCGAATGGTCAAGTTCCAGGACGAGTACATCATGCCACTCCCGCTTTCACCCCCAGCCCTCCAATCCTACCAGCCCCTCCCAGCAACCCGGTGGGCGCGAGCCAAGAGGTCCCTTTAAAGGCTCAAGTCCCGCCTCTGCTGCTCCAACGACCTTCTATTGGCGGCTCCAGGGAGGGGCGGAGCCCTGTGCGGCTCTGAGGGGTTGGGGGTGGGTCCTGGGGCGGCTCGGCCCCCGCCCCCTTTGTTCGCGCTGCGGCGGGAGGTGGCGGCCTGGGTGGGAGGTGTGTGCGCGCGTGTGCCGCGCTGTAGGGAGCTGCGGGTCTCACCCGCCCGCTGTCAGCCAGCTCAGCGCCGCCGCGCGATGGCTGGAGGAGACGCGCGGGACCAGCCCCGTGGGGCCGGCCGCGGGTGAGCCCCTCGCCGCCTCCTGCGAGCATGTCACCTCCAGCCTGCGAGGTCGCTTTCGCTAGCAGTGTCCGTGCCTCCGCCTCCTGCAGCCGCAGCCGCTGCCTGGAGCAGTGGCCCCCGGACCCCCACCCCTGATCCGCGCCCAGACCCTAGTGCCAGAGGACCATGGCTGGCCAGGGCGACTGCTGCGTCAAAGTGGCCGTCAGGTGAGCGCCGATGGCGGTGAAGGGGCGTGCAAGGAGGGGGCTCGGGCTTTGTCTCGCGTGGACTCGGGACGGGGGGCGCGGGCACCGCTCGATCTGGAGCCCGCAGTCCAGGAGGAGGGGCCGACGCGCGCTGGCCCGGCTGCCTCAGGGGAGCGGCGGCCCTGCGGACTGATGGAGGGTGGCTTTGTTTGGGTGGTAATTTCTGGCCCCTCTTGGGAGCCCTTAATGATCAGAAAATCGAATAAACAAGGAAATCCGGTATTTCACACCCAGCTCTGGCCCAGGCCGGAGCGTCTGTGTGTTTCCTCTTCGCCTCCCCATGAGCCTGCTGTCTCATTCTGGGGTATAAGAGGGAATTCCCCCCTCCCCCCATCTACCCTAGTTAGCTAGTTCTCTGCTCTTGATCCAGCTCACCATCCTGGGAGCGGGTACTACAGACAAAGATCGGTTGTGGGACCCATGAAAGGGTTGGAGTGGTGCCTCGGCCTTCCACAGGGTGCCAATGGCTTTTGGAGAGAACCCTGCTGGTCCTGCCCCCAAAGGAGATGGAGCTAGGGGAGGGAGGGAAAGGTGTATCTGAGGGACTACCCTGAAGGGGTGAAAGGGGTGCCACGACCCGAATGCTACATCCACAGCAGGCACATAGGTGAAACTGAGCAAGCGGGGAGGGCCCCTAGGTTTATCTGGAGTCCCATTCCCAATACCTGCAGGTACTAGACGTGACGGGGAGACATTAGGGGGAAGGACTGTGACTGAGCGGGTCATTTTGCACACAGGTGCAGGGGCAGGAAATGCTACAAAGTTGAACCATCTGTGTTCTTTGTGCTGTTCACCAGTTCCCTTGATTTGGTTCTGGGGTCTTCTCTTTGAGGACATACTGAGAGAGTGCTGATGTAGGAGCTGGTCACCAACTCAGGCATGTCCAGAGGAGCCACACTCTATTCCAGTCTTGAAGAATGGGATGGGAGTAGTCAAAGCCTAGGGTGGGTCTCTGAGACCCATCTCCAGATCCCCGGGGTTAGAGATGACCCAGATTCCAGGGATCCTGGGAAGCTGCCTCTAGACAAGATCAGAGAAAGCGATGGAATAGGTTCCCTTTCTTCCTGCTTCAGAGCAGGTGCCTCCAGCCACCTGACCAACTCTGTGTAGCCCAGAGAGAAGGCACTCGGACAATGTAGAGCTCCGGGTCTGAGGGAGGGAGGGAGGTTGAGGGCCTCCGGTCCAGCACCTCCTGCAGCACTTAGACCATCACTTGTGCACTCTGGTTCTGGCACTGAACAGCCTGAGACAAAGAGGAGCCCTGCAGGTGCCTGGTGGGCTGGTGGGGCGGAGCCAGGCTGCTACTGAGGCTGACATTGCAGCGGGAACCCTTGGAGGTCGAGGGAAGCGCATGGTGGGGGTGGGAGTGAGACGCATAAATATGGCATTTACAGCAGGTGGGGCGAGGTGAGCTACCCACCATAAAAAACAAAACGGAACCCTAACCCTCAGCCAGTATGAACCAGAGCTGACAGGACAGGAGGTGGGGTGCGCTATCCATGGGGGCTTTCCTTTAGAGTCCATTTTGCAGGAGAGGGCCAAACAAAGGCCTTACCCCCTCGGTTCAGACTCCCCAGTCTGGGCCTGGCATGGTAAAATATGGAGTTCCTATTTCAAGAGCCCAGGGGCATGGGCACCTGTGTAGAGAGTCAGGGAGAAGCTAGTGTCCCCTTCCCAGGACCACCATCAGGAGGATCCTGGGACCTTGACCACAGCGAAGGGATGGTGCCTGCCCTCTGCACCCAGGTCTTTGGAACGCTTTTCCCAGCTGGGGTCACCTGTGTAGATGAAGTTGTGGGGCAACTGACCACAGTTAGCCTTTCCGAGGGCTCCAGGAAGGTGAGAACTCCACCCACTCATCATCCCCTCTGGCTCTTGATCAGCCAGCCCGGCACACGCTGGACCTCAATGGGCAGCTGGCCCTTCAAGGCAGACAATGCCTGGACAGGACCCAGGTTCTAATCAGAGAGCGGAGGGTGGGACTGGGCTGGGAAAGGGAGCGGAAGGTGCCAGTGATGTGCTTTAGGGGGAATTCTCCGTGGTTTAGGATCTCTTTTTACGTCCCACCTTCAGAAATCACTGGTGTCACTGAAGGGACTGGATTTTTTTGGGGCTACAGTCCAGTGGCACATTTATGAGAAGGAGCAAAGATGTGGGGTTGCCTAGATCTACCCACTACCGTAAGTTTTCTAGCTGCTGCTGGCAAAGCCAGCTCTTTCTGACTTCCTGGAAGTCCTTTCTCATCTTTGTAAATTCCCATGAGAATCATGTATGGGATCTGGCCTTGTGGACAGGGAGCAAGACAGGATTGGCCAGGAGTGTTGAGGGGGTGGGGGAGAGGCCCTGGATTGTTAAAAGGGCCTTGGCTTGTAACTGGGTTGGAGCTGCCTATGTAGAAAGTGCTGCTTGGAGGCCTGAACTCCTAGAGTCAGAAAGAGGGAACTTTGAAGATATGGGGAAGAGGGCCAGGTGTGAGCAGCCTCCAAATCTTCACACTGTGGTCTCCCCTGCTAGGTGGAGTCAGACCCATGTGCCCTAAATCCAGGCCAGTCAACCTCAGGCTGGAGACTCCAACCAGCCCTCATCCGCCTGTGATCCTTTTAGCCCTTAATCCCTATACTCTAAAGGCTGGACTGGTCTTTACCTGGGGTGGGGGTGGGGAGAAGGGAAAGCAGTGACGTCAGAGAGGGAGGAGGCCAAGCTGTAAGCACCACGCTGCAGAAACAGGCCTGCAAATGGTGTGTGTGGGGGGGTGGGCATAAGTGAGGGGGAGCAGCCAAGAAATGCGAGATGGCATAGTTAAAATTGGGGATGGAAACCAAGTCGCATGGTGAGTTCATTTAAGCCCCCAGCTCTGGGCCGCACCCTAAGCAGAGTCCTTGGTATTGCCTAGCCCCTTCCCCTTATCTTTGCCTGTCTTTGCTCAGCTTCCTTCCTTTAGTATGCTGGGGAGGGGGAGGTGCCTTGGCTAGCCCCAGGACCGGCCCTTAAGACTCCCGAGGGACCCAGGGGGCAGTGGTAGACTCCACCCCTGCCCTCTCTTCTCTGGGACATCTCACTGCAGCTACTTCCCAAGTATTAGGCGGCTCTGAAATCTTGGTCAACGGCAGCCTAAATTTTTAATCAAGGCTTTGTCGGGCGCAAGGAGAGTAAAGACAGAAGTTGTGGGGGTTCTTACTCGTGGGGTGCCTTCAGGGTCCCAAAGCTAAGCAGTGCCATTCGGTGCCAGCCATGCCCCATGCTGCCCAATTTATAGATCTGGAAAACTGGGCCCTCTATGGGCTGTGTGGAGACCTGCAAAGCTTGGTAGTGGCCTCCTGTTTCAAAAACAGTCCTTCTGTCATCACAAGGAAGTGGAGTGTAGCAACCACAGGCCCCGGAAATCGGGCCCCCTCCACCACCCAGCCTGCCTGCTTGATTGGATCTTAGCTTTTGAAAACAGCGGAGCAGAGGTGGGGTGGGGCTGGGGCCAGGGAATCCACCGAGGCTACACAAGCCTGACACCCTTACTCTTATAGCTCTGGAGGCAAAGGGCCGAGCTTATGTAATTGTCTACCGGGTGGTTGGGTAGGTCACGCAGCCCCTTCCCTCTTTTCTGGACCTCATTTTTACCCATTGTGGACTAGGAACACTTGGCTCACTCTGGTCTGCTCCTTGTGCAGAAAAGTGCTTAGGGTGAAGGAGGAGGCATAATGCCCTTGCAGGAAACGAAATACAGGAAGACTCCTGGTACACTGAAGACAAATAAAATGTTTAAACAAAAATCCCTAAGTGTCCTTAAGAGGGTGTTTCTTAGTTTAAGTGATAATACTCTGTTTAGTAAAAATGAATTTATTTGCATCTGTTCACTTTATTTTATTTTTTCGAGACAGGGTTTCTTTGAGTTTTGGAGCTTGCCCTCGAACTAGCTCTTATAGACCAAGCAGGCCTCGAACTCAGAGATCCGCCTGCCTCTGCCTCCCGAGTGCTGGGATTAAAGACGTGTGCCACCACCTAGTCATTTTCTTTTAAGCAGAAGTATGCTCTAGTGGACATGAGGCAGTGACTAAACACCATAATTGCTTAGACTTTTGCTCGGTGCTGGGCACTGTGCCTGTGCTGTCCTGCTCAGTTGACCAAAAAATTGATGCTGCTCTCAGGAGAAACACAGGAGACCAGGGGTGGGAAAGACTGGATCTGAGCTCTGACCACTCTCCTTTGCAAGTACACGCTTACCAGATGTCCCTAGTCTGCCCCAACTCGCTTCTCCGACCTGCTGCTAACTTCTTCAGAAGCTCCACAGCCCTGCCTTGTTGTGGTGAAAGGAGATGTGGGAAATACACACGGTGCTGAGCAGATGTGTTGCAAGGGTGAATCGCTCCAAATTTGCCTTAGCGGTTGCTGGGCATAGCTGCCTGTCACCACCATGGCCTGAGCTCCCAAATCCCTGCTGTCTTCTTTTGCGTTCCAGAAGCTTCTGTTCTCCCCTTCTTGGGTCCCTGAGGCTGTCTCTTGCCTGGGCGGCACCATGTTGCTCTCCAGCAAGGAAGTTCTAGCTGGGGTTCTTAACCTTCCTAACGCTGCGACCTAATACAGCCAAGGTGACCCCCAACCATAAAATCATTTTCGTTCCTACTTCATAACTGTAGTCTTGCTGCTTTTATAAATCATAATGTAAATACCTGTGCTTTCTGATGATGGTCTTTTTGGGGTCGTGACCCACAGGTTGAGAACCACTGTAGGGTAACCATCCAGTCCCTAGGGATTGAGGAAAGCAGTGTCTCCTAGCCTTTACCTTGGAACAGCTGGAGCTAACTGCCAACCAGCTGCTTCAGCTGAGAAGATTTGCGTGGGGTTGGGGCACTCAGAGGAACCATGAAGCCATGGGCAGGTGGTGGCCTAATGGCTGCACCGTCCTGGTCTCTAGTGGACTCTTTGGCCTCCAGCTTGTCTATAGTGGGAAGGAGGGCATGTCATGGCCCCTGTCCCTGCATTCTCGGCTGTTTGCCTTGGTAGCATGGCAGTGGGGCAGGCTGCCTGTCCTTCCTTTAGGCCGAGCTGTCCTGTTTCAGTGAGGTGCATCCTCTCAGAGAGCCAGCTGCCTACAAATTTTTGTAATAGGGAATGGCAACAGGGCCAGAGAGGTGGGGGGGGGGAGGCTCACAGCCCTCTCTTCCAGCCAGCCAGCCAGCTGCCTGTTGCTTGGCATTCCTCAGCTGGGGAGTGTCCCCTGGGCCCAGCCCCTACTGAGCTGCCCCCCACCAGATGCAGATGCCGGCACAGCTTGAGATCTGAGCTAAGCCTGATGCTGCAGCGTCTCCTGTCTCTTGGGAGGTCATGGAAAACCCCTACCAGATGCCCAAGGATGGGGGTGGGACAGAGAAACACAGTTGAGTGGCACTTCCCTGAGTTGGGCTTGCCCTTTCCACAGGCTCCAGAGACTGAGGAGACCTGTCTCAGGAAGCGCGTGGTGCTGGTCACAGCCTGGCAGCTTGGCTGGCCAATCCTCCCCCCCAGACAGCCTTCTCCCAGCCTCCTGCTCTCTGACTTCTGACACCTCTCACTTGTGGCTTGCTGCTTCTAGGCCTGCCTGCTTTCAGTTCTTCTGGGGTGTGCCTCTGAAGCTGACGTCATGTACAACACGGCTCTCCCCAGGTGTCTCAGAGCTGATGTCCTCCCCTGTTTACCTCTGGCCGCTGACTCAGAACTCAGCGGCCAGGACTCTAGGATGGACTGAAAGGGTAAAGTTGAGAACATGCCCTTCGGAGAGAAGGGAATAGGGTCGGAGCCTAAGGATTTTGTGGAGTGTCATGCCCCCTCCCTGGGATCTCAGAAAGTCAGGCAGAGAGTGTTGACTGACCCTTTTTTTTTAAACCAGGTCTACCAGGGTCTCATAAACCCATGCCCTTTGACCCTACGATATAAAGCCATCTTGTTTGGGGTGCAGAGCCAGCCCAATCTGTTCCCCTAGGACTGCCATAGGAGGACTCCAGTTAACTATGAAAAGCCAGGGGAGGTTCCCATAGGCAAACAGTGATATCTACTGGTTCTCATGGGGTCCTGGTGACTCTGCCCCTAGTAGTGCTGGGTTTTACCTCCCTCTACTAAAGAGTCAGCATCCTGAATTAGGTCTTGCCACCCTGATGGAGAGAAGACTAGCCCCGGTGGGAAGATGCCTTGTCTAGGCTAAGTCAGCTAAAAGCCCTTGAGCGTCTGAAAGCCAGACTCCCCTGAGAGAGCAAGGATTTTGTTTCTAGCAGTCTTCCCCAGAGCTGGCAGGTTGCCAGGATGCCTAGGAGAGAGGTGTGTGTGTGTGTGTGTGTGTGTGTGTGTGTGTGTGTGTGTGTGTGTGTGTGTGTTGGGGGGGTGCTATAGAGGGCAAAGGAGGCCCTGCTTTCTACAAATGGCCGCAGCTCAGCCTCCATAGCTACAGAGTGGTAAATGCTTTCCTTGCAGGCAGGCAGGCAGGCAGGCAGCT
>PVIU01000110.1:0-103352 GCA_004026605.1 Ondatra zibethicus
GAGGGATGGGGGTGGGCCTTGGACTTCTAACAGGGCAGGGCACCATGCCCTCTTTCAAGGAAGAAGGGGGAGGGAGGAGGGGTGGGGGGTAGTGGGAGGGGACCGGGAGAAGGGGAAGAAAGGAAAAAAAATTTATTTCTTTAATTATGTTCTTGAATGGAAAAAATAAAACAAAACAATGTATGGAAAAATAAATAAAGAAATAAAGAAATAAAGAACATGTAACAATATACCTAAAATGGCCTCTTAACAGGTATTCAGTATAAGAGTGTTTTGTGCTTGGTTGTCTTCTTTTCATGTGAGTCTCCATGATCGGCTGTGGTTTTGCCCTTCTAATGCCTTCTAGTCAGTGGAGTCTGTGGTGTGTGGCTTCCCTGTGGACAGTGCAGCTATCAGGAAGAAGCCAACACCACAGAGATCCAGGCTTTCCCAGATGCTCTTCCCTCCGATGGAATGGGGAGCCCTCTCCTTCCTACCCGTGAGACCCACGCACCACAGCCTGGTGTTAAAGCTCCCACTTCCACTCTCCCTAAGGCCTGTGTGGTGTGGATGGACGCTCATTGAACGCCTGGGTTTCTGCCTGGTTACGGGAGGAAATGAGGGAGAAACAGAGGGGCGAAGGGCCTGGGGCCAGCTGAACTCAAGCCTGCTTGAAATGGGCAGTGACAGAGAGGAGTAAGGAGATCCTGGATGAGCCATGGGTTTAGCAAGGCAGAGCAGGGACAGATCAGACCAGCATCCAGTGTCTTCCACCCCTGCCCCGCTGCAGCCTGTCTGGCTGCCAGGAGCAGCCACTGCCCCTCCCATCCCACAGCCCCTCCTGCTCCTTGAGGGGAGGTTCACGCTCTTGCGGCCTCTCGCTGTCCTACAAGAAAAGGAAGACAGATGGGAGCTGCGGGAGAAAGCGCCTGTCAAATAACACTAAATGCAAGTTTTGCCTGCAGAGGACTCTTCTCTTGTGGGACCAAGCATTCCCAGTCACCTCTATCTCCGGGGAGTTCCTGGGCCTCATCACCTCTACGAAAGTGCACAGAAGCTGGGGACACCCTAACTAAGCCCTATGTCGTGTAGTCTTCGTGAAAACAGCTTCTTGGTTTGGTTTCCAGAACCAAAAGGTGAAACTCAGGAGAATGTGGCGTCTTTGACAAGCCAACAGCCAGAGATATCTAAACGACCCTGACATCTCCAGTCCCCCCGCCCTTTAGGAGACAACCCACATTTTTTCCCATTAGAGTCATTCCATCTCATTAAAAAATAATTTCCAGATGTCCCTGATTATTCTATGCACTTATCATATGTCCCCAGGGTTAAAATGCCACCAACTGCAAGATTCATCATGGACTAAATAACATTTTCAGTGAGTAAGGAAATAAACAAAAGCCACCATATTAAACAAACACATCAATTATAAGACACAAATTACTATCAGAAGGGGGAAAATGTATGTCTTAGGATTGTGGAAATAGATGCTGACAATTGCCACCTCTTGAGACTTGGCCAGGAGCTGTGCTGACAGAGGGGCACTGGGCCCGAGTGATGCAGGTGCAGGGCTGGGGACAGGAAGCTCAGGTCAGGCCTGAACACCTGGGACCAGGGAAGCCCACAGGTGTGTGGCTCACCTGCTGCTCACCTCGTACACATGGGACACAAGACAGATGCTCCATAAATGCCTAGGAACTGGTTGCGTCATGCCTCTCAGGCAAGGAGCCCAAAGAAGCCAGCAGCTGGAGAGTGGGTGGGTCTAAGGACTGAGATAACTAACCAAGGCAAGCTCTCAAGTCTGAAAGATTTACTGATTTGCATAGCACACACCCCTCAGAGTGAGTGACGATGGAGATTTAAGCCTAGATGTCCCCTAAAAGCCATGGTGAGAAGATAGGGCAGAGCCAAAGGAGCTAGAAGCCTTGAGCAGCGATAAAAGAAGCTGTGGTCTGAACGTCTGCATGTTCAAATCCCAACTCCCAGTGTGGTTGTATTAGGAGGTAGGGCCTTTTGGGAGTGATTAACTCTCATAAAGGGATTAATATCTTTAGAAAAGAGACCCTCCAGAGAGCTCCCGCTGGCCTGTCACAGTGGAAGGATACAGCTGGAAGGCACTGTCTAGGAAAAAGAGAGCCCTCCCCAGACACGGTGTCTGCCAGCATCTTGACCTTGGACCAGACTCTAGAACTGTGAGCAATGAATGTCTGTTCTTTACAAGTCACCCAGTTTATGTATTTTGTTATAGGAACCCAAGGGGTTCAGGATGGAGCCCCCACAGAGGACAGTTATGACCGTTCATCTTTATTGTCAGCCTGATATCACTGAGAATCATCATGTCAATAACTCTCTAGCCATGGCTGTGAGGAGTTAGCTAGATGGGCTTCATTGAGATGGAAAGACCCACCCTAAAAGTGGGTAGTACCATTCCTTGGGCTGGGGTCCTAGAATGAATCAAAAGGGAGAGAAGTAAGCTAGGCACAACATTGGTGCCTTTGTTTCCTGACTATAAACACAATGTGACTGGCCACCTCTGTTCACACCACCATGTCTTCCCCTCCATGATAAACTGTATCCCCTTGAACTGGGAGCTGAAATAAACCTTCCTTCATAGACTGCTTTTGTCGAGTATCTATTGCAGTAACAAGATAATTAAATTAAAACAAGGATGATGCAGGGACAGGAAGAAGGTACCTAGAGGACACCCTGCTCTGTCTGAAGCCTTCTCTGACTGGATGAAGGCATTAGAGTCAGAACTGGGCCTAGGTGGAAGCCAAGAGCCCAGCTAAGACCAGAGTGCTCGGTGCCGAGATCCTGAAGACCAGCAGAAGTTCCTCCAGGACACACACACACACACACACACACACACACAGAGAGAGAGAGAGAGAGAGAGAGAGAGAGAGAGAGAGAGCAAGGGGGAGAGGAGAGTTAATTCATTCTACAGGCAGTGACTCGCATTCTCAAAACTTGAGGACTGAGACACACTGCTTTCAAGTTCTCAAAGATGGAGCTGTCTGGGTGACAGATAACTTCTGTCCATGGATATGTCCAGCGCAGGCCTGTGACAGACTTCCCAGCTGTTCTAGGCTAAACCTTCCCTGACCCCTCCCGGGAGTAGGTGCAAGACCCTGGGGGTGGGGAGCAGGGAGGATGGGAGCCAGACCCTCTAGGAAGGCCTCTAGGAAGCTGGCAGTCTGCCCCCTCCTGCTCAGACTGGTTCTCAGGGTATCTAGTTTCCTGTTGTCTTCAGCTCATTGACCCAGGCTACTCCCCATCAGCCCTGGGACAGAACAGAGAGCGGGTACTGGAACAGAGCCTTTGGGAGAATGAAGTGAAGGTGCAGGCCAGAGAGACCCCTCCTCAGGGGCACTACGCTGGTACAGAGAGAGGACAGGGCCAGCAGCAGGGAGAGAAGGGCCCAGTCTCACTCATGAAGCTTTGTGTACTCTTTTTTGTAAAGCTTACACAAGCGAGAGACCAAGTCCTCCACAGAGCCAATGTCTGTCCACAGAGGCCACTTGGCAAGCCACTTCCAAGGGCAGGCCCTCTGGTCTCAGGGCTCCATCTAAGACGTTAGGCCACCTTTCTCCACAGTCATAGTGGACTTCTCTGAGCCTCACTTTGTCCTGTGACCTGTGTATCTGCTAACAAGGAGCCCCCAAAAGCATACCTTTGGAACAAGCCTCTTCCACTCATTCACAGGAAAGCCAAGCAGAAGGCATAGGAAGATTCTGGCGAACCAAATTCATGGTGGCCTGCAGGGGCCCCACAGCTAGACAGGTCTGACTAAGTCCCATGCCACCATCCCCTGCTGAGATGGGCACCTGATGCTGTGAGGTGGTAACATACAGAGAGAGGTGGGAAAGCCTGTGTTCCAGGGGCCACTACCCTCACCTTCCTAAAGCCCAGCTCTGAGCATCCTATCCCCACCAAGCTCTCTCCCAGCTCCACCTCTGCCTATGTAATCTTTTCTCTCATCTTTTCCAGTCTGCGCCTCCCCCCAACCCACTGGGGTCCTTGCCTGTCTTCCATGGCTGCTCTC
This sequence comes from Ondatra zibethicus, assembly GCA_004026605.1. Classification (NCBI taxonomy): domain Eukaryota; kingdom Metazoa; phylum Chordata; class Mammalia; order Rodentia; family Cricetidae; genus Ondatra; species Ondatra zibethicus. The sequence continues at coordinate 4,022 of PVIU01000110.1, forward strand.
TCTCCGCAATAGTGGCAGTGGCATCTCCCCGCCCCCCAGCCGGGCTGTCATATCCTGGCCACCCTTGACTGCAGGGGCGATGACAAGTGTCCTTGGAGCTCTCCAAGCTCATCCCTAATGATGAAATCACCTTGTGCTTGATTTGTGGGGTTTTCCTGCTATACTTGGCATGTGTTTGTACAAGACCTTTACCTCCAATGAAAGCTATGACGTGGTTATTTTCAGGGCAAACACCATTTGGCAAATGTACTTCCTTGTCAGGGACTTAGATACATCTTAAGAGGGAACAGGAAATAAGAGAAGGGAAGAGAGGGGGAAAAGGGAAGTGGGAAAAGAAGGAAGGAAGAAGAAAAACCTTCATTGTCTTAGAGAAAGTAAGGATTAGGTTACCAGTTGATAAGGAAATTGATTCTTCAGATTGTCAACTATTCCAACTAAATGAGGCCAAGATGGTAAGGCCTCTCCTCCAAACATGAGGAAGGGCCTTGAGCCCATGAAAGCTGGGATGATGTATTCCCAGGGCTCTCAGGCGGTTGGAACTAGACTTTAGACACTCTGAATCCTGGTGCCCTGCCCTGCCCTGTCTGCCACAGAATCCTTCCTCCCTCTATGACATCCTCATATACTTGTCCATGTCTGCACATGGTCTTCCCAGAGATGGATCCTCCTGCAGACTGGCTGCTGAGTAGGAATGGCATGCCTTGGCCCTGGTGACCTCCCCTCCCCTTCCCTTTCCCATGCATTTCCCAAGCTACCTTAGGACTACGTCTATTGTTGCCTAAGGAAGTAACTGTGAACAGGCAATGCATCTGCCTCTGACATCACGTGGAAAGATGAAGAGGTGCCGAGGGGTGGCACATAGAGAGATGGCTCAGGCCATGCTGGTTAATGGCTCCAGCCCTCTCTCTGGGCTGAGATCAAGGATGAGTCCAAGAGCATGACAAAATGAGAGCCTCTCTAGCAAAACAAGGCTTCAAGTCCTTGCCTTTAACAGAGTTTAACTGATAGAAGAGCAGACACGTCTAGAGTGCTAGGAACCATTCAGACACCTTGTATTAAGGTGGACATTCATGAACCGGCCCCTGATGGTGGACAGTGGGGTTGTGAGGCCACTCCAATTATCTGGCATGAAGAATGGATAGAAATCTAGTTGTAATCAGGGAAGAAGTCAGAGCCATCATTAAAGGGACAAAGCCCTTCTGGCAGATTGGGGTCTACATCAGGAGGACACCCTTCAGGAGACACTTTGTCCACCAGAGTTCCTGATCACTGAAGATGCCATTCGAGGGGGGTGGGCAGGGGTGCTTTTTGGGCTTTCCAGGAAGATAGCCCAAGTTCTTCGCATTATCTACCCTCTATTCCCCTTTTTGTATGTGGGTTAATCATAGGTGAAATTGCCAACTGGTCGACCCCAAGGATGGTAGCCTTGTTGCTGGGGGAGGACAGAAGGGGCTGTGCAGCAGAGAAAGTAACCCGAGGTCCTCAGAGACTGAGGACCCAGCACATGAGCCACAGTACAAGGAGATGCAAGCCCCTCTTCAGAGCTCCTCAACACCGATCCCAGGAGCCCCCTTCTCCTTGGGACCATACAGTTTACAATCCTGTTTCCTATATTCTCACTGCATCCTGGGAGACATTCAGACTTGGACTCCTTGGGACAAGGGAATGTATCTCTTGTGGTTCATTCAGAAGCAGATGCTTGAGGAAGCGCCACAGAAAAGAGGAGGAAGGGGACCCAGCAGAGAGTCATGAATGACAGCCTAGGAGGCTGGAGTATGTTTGTAAATCATTACTTGCCTGCAGCCAGGCACATTGGAGAAGAAGAAAATGAAAGTGGGCCATCTGCCCAGAACCCAGCTGCCTAGGCCCCTCTCCCAGCCTGCCTTACCTCCAGGTAACTCTGCTCAGCTATTGTTCTGCACTGATCAGCCCTAGGAGGCCTATTTCCAGGCTGAGTCTCTTGGGCAGCCAGATGTCTGCTTCCCTCCTTCTCAATATTTTGGCTCCCTGTCCAATGGAGGCTTAGACAGGAAGCGATATGCCCAAAGGGGTCCTTTACAGCCCAAAGCAGCTTTGTGCTGCTTCCCCAGGGCCAGTCTTTGATCTCTGATGAAAAGCTCAGCTTCTCCCAAGGAGCCAGATTCCTTCTCTCAAAATGCTACAGGGAGGGGACTGTGCAGTCTGAGGGAACTGATTTGTCCACGGTTTTGAGGCAATTAAGCAGCATGCCTTCAGCTAGAAGCAAGGACCAATGTTGTGACTCCATTTGCCCCATGGGGCAGGAGAGAGGTATGATGAGAGCTGGGTGGTCAGAGACGGGATATAATCACAGAAAAGAAACCATTTAAAGCCATTAAGGTGTCTGCGAGCACTCTTCCTCACTACAGGCACAACAGAGTGTTTTCTGGAAAGCATCTGAAGTCCAAAGATCATGCTACACAAGGCTAGGGCTAGGTCTGCCTCCTTTCCCTCCATCCAGGCACCTGGCAACAGATACCAAAACACACAAAAGCCTCACTAAACGAAGACTGAGTGAGGACAAATGGATGAGTGTGTAGGAAGCAGCACTGGGCTACAAACTTCAGGAGAGCTCAGGTCGAAGCCTCCCAGCATTTGAACCCAGGGTGGAATTGCAGATGTCAGGGACTGGAGATCATTCAAGTAGACATGAGCAGGGAGGCTAGTCTGGAAGAAATACAGAAAGGAAGACCGTTCTTTGCAATGAGCATCGAGTCACATGACAGTCCCTGAGGTGCCAGTTGGCATGAGTCACCGTCAACTAGCTCAGAGAAAGAAGTGCCTTCAAGAGCCAGAGAGGAAGCTCCCTGCTGCCACCATGGCAGAGGTAGAAAGCCTATTCCGCTAAGGCATTAGTTGGTGTTGTGGTTTAGAATGTTACCTCATGCATCTAGGGCTTTGTTCCCAAGGCCATGTTCAGAGATGGGCCACGAGTGTCTAAACTCATCAGTGGATTCATCCACCTCTGGACTCATAATTGGGCAGGTGACTGGGAGCTGGTGGAAACTGTGGTAGGTGGGGCCTGAATGGAGGAAGTGAACTGCTGGGGGGAGGGGTGCCTTTGAGGGCTATATCTCATGCCTCTCTCTGCTTCTAGACTGACAGGAGCAGCCTCTGTCACGTGCTCGTGTGCCTCTGATATTCTGTCTCACTTCAAGCCCAAAGCAATGAGACGAAGCAACCATGGATGGAAACCACTGAAACCACAAACCAATAAATGCCTTCTGTCTTAAGATATTTTTCTCAGACCTTTGTCATGACAATGGAGTCCCAGCACGGTCAACTTATATAAATCAGAAAGTCTTCTCGGGTCATGAGTTCAGAGAGTTTCCTAACTTATATCCTTAATAAAACTGAAGTTAAGGCCAGGCACTGGTGGCGCATGCCTTTAATCCCAGCACTAGGGAGGCAGAGGCACGTGGACCTCTGTGAGTTTGAGGCCATCCTGGTCTATAGAGCAAGTTCCAGAACAGCCAGAGCTACATAGTGAATAGTGAAATCATGTCTCAAAAATAAATAGATAAAAATAAAAACAAACAAAGAAAGAAAGGGAAAAAAACACTCAATAATACTCTTAAGAAAAAGAGAAACCACCAAACCCCAACATCTTCCTAAATGACTCCACTCTACATAAACACTGCTCATTTAACTGGGTGCTCAGAACAGTGAAGCAAGTTCACACACCCCCACCCAGACCTCCCTATGAGGGCTGCAGAGCAAGGCTTATACACACACAGGCCAAACTGACGTGTGTGGACAGGCCAAACTACAACATCCTCCACTGCTCAGGGAGAATTCTGACATCAGATCACTGCTCCCCTCTTCCTGGATCTGACTCCTGTGCAGCGATGAAGAAGGATGACAGAGACGAGCTCTGGCGGTGGCTTTTCTCAGGGGCATCTGTTTCAAGAGATCATGTTCTGGGATTTCCAGACAATAGCCTGGTGATGCACTGCTGTTCTCCCAAAAAGCATCCAAGAGGTGGCTGGGTATCTGCTTGTCTTTGGAGGGAGCCAGAGTCAGTTTAATTCCCAACCAATACCTTCCTGGGATCCTCCATCTAGCATTCCAGTGTGTGTCTGTGTGTGAGTGTGTGTGTCTGTGTGTGTGTGTGTGTGTGTGTGTGTGTGTGTAACAAAGGGAGAGAGACAGAGACAGAGAGACACAGAGAGAGGATGTTTGTAGAAATAAAAGAGAAAGGAAGGTGGGAGAGAGATAAGGTTATAAAGAACAGGAAGGGAGATAATAAAAGAGGAGGGTGGGCGGGAGGGAGGGAGGCAGGAAAGGGAAAAGGATACCTGGGAACCAGAGAGTTGAAGGTTTCTCTTGGCTGGCGGATCCCAGAGGCCGGTCTTGCAGCAAGGCCCATTTCTGGTCCTCTCATGTGACTCCCTCATCCCTCTGGCTCTCTCTGGTTTGTACTGTGACTAGCCCTCTCTTACCTTTCCCCAAGAAGACCTGGCTTAGCTGGACCTTGTGGCCTCTGCTAATCATTTAGAATCCTACATAGATGTTTCAGGCCAGCCTCCCTTCCACCAGGCCTCCCAACTGGACCAAGAAGTCCCTTAGGTCCAGCTTTCATGCTCCCATGCTGGAAAGCCCTCAGGCAAATAAGTGGAACCATCTTATCTCTGGTTCCAGCTTCTGATCTTCAGGGCGAGCCTTTAGCATTCCGACTGTCTGAGGTGGCAGGTGACACTGTGACGGGTGTCCCACCAAGGAGAAACGTTTTCAGTTTTTACCAGGCCAGCCCAGAGCTGACTGCAGACACTGGGCTTGACTGAAGAGCCATTCTGGTATTGGACTCCCCCAGATTATGAAAGCACCTAGTCCCCTCTGCCAGCCCCCGCTTTCTGTCCAGCAGAAGGCAGTCTGCCAACAGTAGCACCCCAAGCTGACACCACCTTGGGGGAGAACCAGAGACTCTGCTCTGGGGAGCCATGGTGTTGTAAGAGCATTCCAGCCAGAGCCAAAAACTCAGGGAGGGGATTGTCACTTTGGATTAACCACTGATCCTCTCATCCATTTTCAGAGTGGAGATGTGTGAAAGAGGGTAATACATTAAATCCCTACTGTGCAGGGTGGGGGAGTGGGAAACCATGGCAACGCCAAATGAGGTAGCAGGGCTGGGGCACAAAGCCTAGTTCCGCACCAGCAGCTGGGGATCGAACAAAGTGCTTAATGGCTCTCTCTGGGTCACACTGTCACGCCGCAAAATTAGATGTCACTCAGAACTTGACTTATTCATTCAGAATAACAAGGTTATAAAGAGCAGGAGGGGCACGATTATGTGCCTACTATGTGCAAGTAATCTGAGTGCAAGGAGTCCAGCCACAGCAAACCAGTCAAAAGCCCTGGCCCCCAAGGAAATGCAGTCTCCTTCTGCAGTGCTCAGGTGACTAGCACATGAGAAGGTGGCTAGTTCAACAAGAAGCAATGCACATACCAGACTCCAGAGACTTAACAGGAACTTATGTAAAAACAAAACAAAATTCTTCAATTTGATTACATTTTGAAATTCTATTTTAGATATATTAAATAGTGCATATTATTAGAATTAATTTCACCTGTTTCTTTTTATTTTTATGTGGTTGCTAGAAAAGTTTAAATGACAAAAGTGTCTTGTATTGTATCTTCAAGGACTCTGGTCTAGATGCTGAGTAGACACAGAAGAATTTAAGTGGCCTATTGATGGCAGTAGTGATGGAAGCTATGCAGAGACCTAAGGCAGGGAAGGATGAGGCGAGGGACATCCCACTGCAAATAGATTGGCCAGGAGAGCCTTCACGGGAAGGCTTTCATATAAAAAAATGATGACCAAGCAGAGGCAGATGAACTATGCAAGCAAACGCCCCGTGGCAAGACTGACCCTGGAAGCATCCTAGGAGATTTGTGTGGTGGGGTTTCAGCAAGACGAATCTTGGTGGACGGCATCAGATCACGCAGGATGTTATGGGTTATACATATTGACTTCCACTCTGAATGAGATTAGGAGCCAAGAAACAAAAGAATAGGATGATCTCCCAGGAAAAAGCAGCAACTGAACAGGAAATAATGGTTTTTTGGGCCAGGGCAGTAACACTGCAGAAGGAGCAAGGATTGGCCAGGTCCAAAATATTCCTCTGTCCTAGACAGAGGGAGCCAGCTTTGTATGTGGAGTCAACATGGAACATAAAAGACACAGGACAAGGAGAATTCTTGATCTCTTTCCTTAAGCAACTAAAGCAATGGTATAATTGATAATTTGCTAACATGGTCTCCTCCTCCCATAGTCGCCCACTGTGGCTCTTCTGTCAGGAACTGTTTCCTACCTCTTGAAGCTGGCTTGGTCATGTGACTGGCTTTGGCCAAGAAAATAGAGCAGAAGTGACCCCATGCCAGTTCTGAGCCTAGACCTCAAAAGATTTTGAAGTTCTCTCTGTCTCTCAATAACTCTCAGTCTGTCTCTCTCCTCACTCAGCTACCACCATGAACATACGTAAGCACAGGCTAACCCCTGCAGGGTGAGAGGTCATGTGATGCAGACTGTCCTAGTTGAGGACCTAAGGTGGTCTTGTACAAGCCAGTCTGGTAGCTGTTTAGCAGCCGAGCACAGATATATAAGTAGGTCCAGATAAGACTGAAATGACTTCCTAGCCGAGCCAAGTCCAAGCAAGCTGAACAAATAGTGTTGTTTTTTTTTCTGGGTAAACTTAACCATTCTGATAATGTTGCCAGTTAGTGAGATCAAGATTATGTTTTGAGTTCTGTTCTAATTGGTCTGAACATTACATTAATCTAAACACTTAGCAAAAGCCTCATCTTTTCTCCCTTAAACACACGGATAACCCTCAAGATGGAGCTAGATGGCAGATGGGGTGGGTGAGTGGATGAACAGGATGGATAGATGGATGGATGGATGGATAGATGGATGGCAGATGAATTGGATGGATGAATGGAGGGATAGTGGGTGAGTTGATGAATGAATGGGAGGATGGATGGATGGCAGGTGGGTAGACAGATAACAGAAAGGATGGATGGTGAATGGTTCATCAATTGGCTCTCTGCCTCACAAGCTAGGGTGCTATCACCCTTCTCCTGACAAAGTCAGAAGAGCACATCTTGTCTCCCTCCATGCCCACTGCTCTCTTGAATTTGCAGAGAGCCCTTGATTTCCTAGAACTTTTAGGACAGAACCCACGAACTAGCAAAAAAAAAAATGTGAAACCTGCCGATCCCCATGTTTTCTTTAGAACATGAAGTACTGACTCTTAGCTTGCTTTGACATCCCACACCCAGCCTCTCCCAGACGTGCTAGCAAACAGACAAATCAATTGTTTTGAATTTTTCTCCCTCTCCACCCCCATGCCATGTTAATTAGCAGCAAAAATGCCAGCAGCAAAGTCAAGAAGGCTGAGGACAAACCCTAGCACTGGCCAGCCAGCCAGCACTGGGCTCCCTAGCTCTCCCTTACACTCTGGTTTCTCTGCTCCGCACTGATTCCTGTCTCCATGCTCAGCAGTCGCCCACCCTGGTGCTCCAGCTTCTCTATAAATTCTCCTGCTGTCCCTCTGGGGGGGGCTCAAATTGGCACTGGATCACTTGACATCTTAGAAAGCTTTCCCAGCTCATCACTACTTCAAGGACAAGATATGGGCTCATGGGGTCAGAGATAAGAAACCTGGGTCAGGGATTTGAAGCCTGTGGAACTGATTCTAAGCCTGTCTTTCACCCTGTGTTCTGTGTAAAAGGTAGGCTGCTGAGGGGCTCCAGGAGCCAGTCACTTGGGGACCATGGTTGAATCTTAACAGATCAAGGTCAGACAAACACTAGTAGGGGGTCTCTCCCCAGACTGCTCCAGCACAGTGGGGTGATCTGGCTTCTGCCCCCTCCCTGCCCCATCCTCTAGAAGTAGGCTCCAGATGTTACCTGAAGTTGTGGGATGTCCCTGAGCCTAGAATAAAGGTCCAGCAGGAAGTATGGCTTAGATGAGGCCCTGATCACTCGCATTCTCCTGTAGCCCTGGGTGTCGGTCCTGGCTTCCCAATCACAATACTGTGACAGCATAGAATGGACCCTAAGCAAACCCAGTGTAACCTTTCTTACAACCCCCTTTCTACCCTTCTGCGGAGGCAAGAGAAGTCCTGAGGATCCTGATTCCACAAGCGGTATATGACCTTCTGAAGTGTGTGTGTGTGTGTGTGTGTGTGTGTGTGAGAGAGAGAGAGAGAGAGAGAGAGAGAGAGAGAGAGAGAGAGAGAGAGAGAGAGGTGAAAGTGTATGTGGTGTGTATGTAAACAGAAAGTGGGTGGCCTGAGCATCCACCCACCCCATGGGATAGTCACCCTGCCTATTGGCAGTGCCTACAGAATCCTGAGTTGCTAGGCCAATAGAGATAAACAAACTAGAGAGATAACTCCGCTGACTTCTGGGCCTGAGGACCTGAATTAGATCCATGGGAACCACATGGTGTAAGGTGAGGGTCAACTCCCACAAACTGTCCTCTGGCTTCTACCTATGCACGTGTGGCCTGAGCGCGCGCGTACACACACACACACACATACACACACACACACATACACACACTTTAAAAAAAAAGGAAATAGGGGCTGGAGAGATGGCTCAGCGGTTAAGAGCACTGACTGCTCTTCCAGAGGACCTGGGTTCAATTCCCAGCACCCATGTGGCAGTTCACAACTGTCTGAAAATGCAGCTCCATGAGATCTGACACCTTCACACCAATGCACGTAAAATAAAAAGATAAATAAGTCATTTAAAAAAAAAGAAAGAAAATATACTAAAGTTCAAAGAAAGCAAATGTTATGCTGTGACATCCCAGAGCACAGTGCTGGGTTGATGAGGGATCCAGGGGCTTGAGGATGCCAAAGACTGGGAGTATCCCGCCCCTTTCAGAGCTGGTGGGAAAGCTAAAGAAAAGTCACCCCATGGGAGTTTGAGCTCAGACACATATGTGTAGCATCTAATCACAGGGCCTACGCCCTGACTGGGTCGGGCTGCCACGGCACCAGCTAGAAAGTTGGGATTCAGTGTCTTGAGCTATCTGTAGCCCCTTGGAGAAAAGAGATCTTGCTTGCAATGCCTTAACCAAACAATTCTGCAAGTCGGGCTTAAATCTGTCTAAGTGACAAACTTGAGATGAGTCAGGGTTCCCTAACACCATGGTTTTCAACCTGTGGATCTCGAACCCATGGAGTCACATGTCAGATCTCCTGCATATCAGATATTTATATTACTATTCATTACAGTTAGGGAGTAGTAACAAAAATTATTTTATGGTTAGGGGCCACCCCAACACGAGGAACTGTATTAAAGGATCGCAGCATTGGGGGAGCTGAGAACCATTGTCTAACAAGAAGAATCCTGGACATCTGCAAGGTCTCAGAGTTGGGCTGTGGGTTTGGAATCATTCTTTGCATCCAAAGGCCTCATAAGTTTTGGTAGGTCTTCAAGGAGAGGGGGGAGTTCTGATCAGAGAGAGAGAGAGGATCTGGCAGTGAACTTGGCCAAAGGTTCCCCTTTGGGCCTCTTTGACGTGTGGTGACAGAATGTGGTATCATATAGCCTTGAGCGTGCCATCTAGCGCATGAAAGGTGGTCTGTGAAGGTTCCCTCTGAGGTGACATGTCTGTAACTAAGAGCAGTGAGAGGTGAGATCGAAAGAACCACCTGAAATTGCCTGCATCTCTGCACTCAGGCCCTGGGAACATCTCACAGGCAGCGCGTGAGATGGAGCTGGGAGAAAGGAGGGACAGGTGAGAAAATAGCCACCTGCAGCCTTGTCACAGCAGAGAGCACCCTGACCCTCAGAGTCCTCTCCACTTTCCTGGGCAGAAGCAAGTCAGAGCTTAGCAGGAGTGACAGACAGAAAGGTGGCTGCTCTCTCTGACTTCTGAGCCTGTCAGGCAGCTGTGAGCTGCCACCAAGAGTTGTAGACAAAGAGGCAGGCAGGGACACATCTGCTCACAGGCTTCAGAGTGAGCCTCTGGGCTGCCAGTCAACCAAGACGCCAGGACCGTGGCTTGCCTCCAGTCAGCCGGGCAACACGATCACAACACAATGTGCCACAGCACTGACCCCCAAGACCTCCAGAGTCCACCCTTCCACAAACCAGTCCCTGCAGTTGTGCAGGGTTCATGAGTGGCTCCCCAATTTGGGATCTGATACTGAAGGGTGGGGTGAAAGCTGTGGAATGGGAGGGGGCTGTGCTTTGGTTCCCTAGGCTGAGAGATGAGCCATTCTCTCCCGCTGAGCTGAAGCTCTGCTCTTGGGGAGAGAGGGTGTTTAAAAATAGCCCCAACTGCCTTGAATACCTCTGCTCCCTGCCTGCTGCAAGTCAGGTCCTATTACCCTGCTGAGGAGAGGCTTTTAGCCCGGAGAGCTTGGATCGTGGATGCTACTCCAGGGTGCTAGGCTCCATGGTGCCCAGTGTTCCACTGAGCTTCCAAGGGCCCTGATGGAGGGATTAAGGAGGTAGAGCGTCCGCACACACAACCCAGCCACACACTGTAGTCTGTACATTAGAACCTGCTTTCCGTGCCTCTTTAGCTTGCATGATGTGAACATCGCCCAACAGAAGGTCCCTGGCTGAGACTTTACGGGGGGGGGGGGCTCATGTCTCTAGAATATGAAGCTTATCAAGGTATGCCCCTAAGATCCAGCACCCTTCATTTGGATGAGGTCCTGGTCATAGGTTGTGACACATACATACCACTAACAGATGTATGGAGTGTCACTTCCATGAGGCAGGTCCTTAGCTTAGTTGCTGGCCTCACTGCTAGCTTCTGACAACAGCTTGCCACAGGTGTGTTGAAATACATCCATCACTAGAAAAATTGCTTGGCAAGGAAATCCAAATTGTAGCCTGACCCTCCTCTCTATTGCATGGGTGAAAACTAAGCTGACTCAAAAGCATGTGTCCTGATGGCAATATGGCATCATGTTATTAGCAGAGGCCAGGTCCTTAGACCCCCTAGGAAACCTGCCTTTCCTTTCTCCAGCACAGCCACTGGAGTATGGTTCTCTCTTCACAAGCCCACCCAATCCAGAGATACTTGTAAGTGGCCCCAAGTAAACAGCAATCCTCAGAACTGAAGTGCTCTCCAGAAGGGCTTGCTTCTCCTGTCTGCTCTGGCTCGCTACCTTCATCAACTCGTATGGTTTTCAGATGCCTAGGGATTGCACGCTCAGAACCATCAGCAGCAGGTGCCGGAGTCCAGTGGGCGCGCTTCCTTGCCTTGGCATGACACCCGTCACTATCCGCAACGTGCTTTATCACAAGGAGCCTTGTCTTAGAAGGCTCCCCGGGATGGAGATGGGGCCTTAATTATCTGCAACCCTGGCCTGGGAAATGTCCGGGTAATAAGTCAATGTGGGCGTGTAGAGGGAGTCTCGTCAGAGTTGCACAGATGTATAGAAAGGATGCAGGGATCAGTTGCTGGCCACACCTATGGGCAGGGACAACTGAGGAAATGTAATAAGCAAATCTACCATGAGCCAACCACATCAACGACAACAGAAGCCGCAGTCCTGTTCAGGTTTCTGTTTCCATCCTCCCTTGGGACGGACCTCCAGGTCTTTGTTGGTTGCTACCTCTTGCCCTCCCCATCATCTAACTCCAGAGACTTTGCTGGTGTGAGATTTGGGTGTTTTAAGGCATGGTTTCAGAACTCGGCTGAGAACTAGGACCTACCAGCAACTTCCTGGGGTGAAATCACCATCAAGGTGTCAGGGGCCTTGTGTAAGCTTGCTGGTTGGGATACTACTGCTGAAGGCCACAGAGAACCCAGGATGCCCCTCAGGCTCACCACCCCCTAATGAGAACAGTAGGACTCTGACCTTCACCTCGTTACATGGGCTATGCGACCCCAGCCTTGGGCATTGAGGCCTGAGGTGCAGGAGAGCAGCAGGCCCCAGGGCCATGCTACCTGAGGCTAGAGATATACTAGAACATCGCCAGCATGCCTACTTCTCACCCTAGAAGTAAATCAGCCACACCCATAGCTTGCCAGTAGTGCAGCAATTTGGTGGGAGCTTCACAAAGAACTGTCTGGCAATGGCCATGGGAAGGGACAACCCCAGCCAACTGACAACTCCACTTGGCACCCCAAAGACAATCACACACCAACTTCATGAAGCTAAGCATACACACGGGCACCTGATACCTGTCAGGTCAGTTGGAGGCCAGGGTAGTCCAAGGCCAGCTCTGGCTCAGAGAAGGTTATGGGAACAAGAGATGGCAGGCAGGGCCTGCTTCCGGAAAAATGCACTTACCTACTTTGTGGCAGTCATTGTCCCTTAGAGCAGAATCAGATACTTCCTGCTCATCCTCCAAACTGGATGTCGCAGCTCAGCCCCAAGGCCTCCTTTCCACCTCAGGAGATCTTTGCCACCCTGGATTCCTGAAGATGCTCCTATGCCTGCCCCAATCTCCCACCCCGCCATGCTTCTCAATAAATCAGGCCTTGTGACATTGGTGATGCCGTAATACCTGGACTTTTTAGATGAGTGGATCTTGTAGATTGCAAATTCCTTCTATGCAAGAGTTACTTGATATGCCTCAAGGTTTAGAGGCCTATGCCAGCTCACAGCAAGTGTTCCCTTGCTCTTAATTTAAAAATCCAGCTATGACTCATTTCTTCCCATGCAAGCCACCGCTGGAGCCTCAGGTCTGAAAATGCCCTGGGCATTAGAGGGGACTAGCCTCCAGCATGAAATAACAACCAAAACAAAACACACACTAAACAGCCCTCATCTGCCTGGGGAGAAAATCTAGATGGATAGGCTAACGTGGACCCCTTGGGTGATGGGATTAGAAAGGATATTTTCTAATATTTTTTTAGATCCATGATTTTGTAATGGGGAGAATTAGAGCCATGTAACTACAATAATAACAATAAACAGTGGATCCAAGAGAGGAAAAACACATGAACAAATCAGCAGCCATGCTTGAAGGATGATAAGGGCTGCTAAAAGGAGAAAACAGGGCACCTCGGAAAGATTGGCAGCAGGTTGGAAGGGGGTTAAGGACTGAGTGGCACTAGAAAAGGCAGGCGTGATCCTGTGACACTAATCCCAGGACTTCAGCTAGGTCTCAAGTATGGCGATTCACAGTGCATGAAAGCCAAACAGCTTTCTGTGTAAGATACAACTTTTAAAACTCATTTCCCACCATGTAGAGGCAGAGGCAAAAGTCAAGGGCACAGAAGTTTTAGGCAACTCTCAAGTAAGAGTTCTGTAGTCATTTTTAAAGGGAAATTTGGCTTTCTAGCAACATGACGAGGCGATGTCAGGAAAGACAGATAACCGTTTAGCTAGTCCATCCTTGTGTGTTCCCATCAGGTCAGGAATCCAGAAGGGGCCAAAGCTCAGAGCTACAAAACACCTACCTTCCCAGCAGCCATCCTGTCTCAGACACTGAGCCAGCTCTCTGCAGGGCATGTGGGGAGCATATGCGGTCCCACAGGTCAGGACCTGGTCATTGCTGGCAGTATGTCATGTGCTTCACCCTCTCACGCATGTTAGAGCATGCGTTTAACTGCAACTTGCCAGCCTGTTGCTCTGAGGACTTCTGCCTCAAACATACATATCTGGGGCTTCAGTGCCCAGCTTGTCCCAGTCTGGCAAGCCTTCCCTTGATCCCCTCACGTGCACACAGAGCGAAGTGAAGAGCCCTTTAGCGTCTTACAGTGCTGAGATTAATTACATTCCAAAGCCATTTGGCCTGGTGGGTACCATAGGTCTAAAATTAGTAGATTAGAGGGCTTCAAGCACCACAGATGTGTCACTGCGGCTCCTGTCCCCAGCCGGCATCTTCAAGATCAATGGCAGTGGGGAGCTGGTATACCCCGCTATGGACCACTTGGTTGCTGCTATAGCACAGCTTCAAGGCATCAGTCCCCAACAATGGCCACTATCTGAGGAGGCTGAGAACGTATGAATATACGGAACAAGGGCAGACTGGGACCTGAAGTATGCGCCAAGTGAGAAGGCACACATGCATGTGGCATGTATGTGCCTGAGCGTAAGAACTGAGAGTGTGTGGGGCTAGGGATGCGTGTATACAATGGAGTGTGGGAGTAGGTACAGGGGCATAAAAGGCAAATACATTCTGAGTGTGTCCACATGTATGTGAGGGGAATGTTACATGGGAAAGGGAAGCGTGTGGTGTGTGGGTGGGTGTGTATGTGTAAAGATGGTCCCGCAGAGAAGTTGTGTTGACAGGGATGTTTTGGAGGGTATATAAATGAACACCTCCAAGAAGCGCTCCCCTTAGAGCACGATCCTCAAACTGTCACCCCCTCCAGACTGGAAGAAGCTCTGCTGTGACCCCATGTATATTACCCTTGACTCATCAAAGCAAATTTCTCTCCCTCCAACTCCCAGTTCTCTCTCTTGGGATGCAGGACCCTGGATCCTTCTGAGCATTTTGGTTTTGCTGTCTTGCCCTCTCTCTTTCTAACCAGCTCTTCCCTGTCTTTTATGGTTTCTTCCACTTCCTGTAACCATCCCCAACAACCACCTCATCCTCCTGCCTCAGCTACACATCCTTCCGCAGTGGCCCCACTGCCACTCTGGCATGCTCAGCCAGTCTCCTTCCAACTGCCAGCCCTCCCCGGCTTTCGGCAGCTGCACAGATGACCTCTCTGACCCCAGGCCCACCCTGACCCTGTAACTTCTGAAGAACCCGTAGAATCGAAGAACGACTTCCCAGCACTTGAGCTTAAAAGCCTGGTATGGGCGTCTGAGCTCTCTGTGTCCCAGAGAACACACAACAGATGTGACCAGAACTAATACCCTATTATTTGGAAACAAAGTCCTACCTAGAGGAAAGTACATGATGAGCTTAGTCTAAAAGTGGACAGGGTGGCCATACAACACTTGCTTCAAGTTAAGTTCTATACTGTGAGTACCAAGGAAAGGTAAGAAACCTTGGGGCCCAACAGAGCTGAATGAGAGTTCTGTATCTGCCACAGGTCCGTGTAGCTGTGTGACCTGGAGCATCTCACCTAACTTCTCTGAACTTCTTCAGCCTCACTTTCTCCAGCTCTGCAATGGGACTGACCGTCAGGGCTGTTGTGTTCTGAGAGGGAGGTGATGCGGTGTATCCTAATGCTATCGGGTGTCTCACATGGTCCACGCTTTCGTCACCCTTCCTCCATTCTTTACCTGCACTACCCACAACCCCCTAGCAAGGATTCATTTATTGAGTGAAGAATTACAGAGCCATTCAGCACCAGGCTGCACCCAAACCTTCCAGCACATGCAAATGTAGTTCGGCACCAGGAAGGCACTTACAGATGTGCCTGGACCAACCAAGCCATACTGAGAACTCAAAAATCCTGCAGGGGCTGCAGGCTATAAACTGTATTTAAAATTTCTTACAAGGAAAAATGATGAGATCCAGAACTTGCTGTGGGAATATAAAGCACCTTGACAAATGATGGAATTTGAAATGGTTTGTGATTGCTTAGAAAGATGAGGCCCAGGAAGGGACTGAGACTCACCAGGGGCCAACACAGCTCCCTAAACTATGTACCTTTGTGATGGGGTCAGCCAGGTTTGTAGATGAAGGACACTAAATTGTAATGAATCTCACTCTCACCAGACAGCTGGCACATTGTGTAAGGAAGCTTTCAATATAGTCATTGAAATGAATGGATCAGAAAATTGAAGCCGGCTGCCCTGAAATGTTCATGGGTAGAGATGAGCAATGTTGTCTGGGTAACAGCTACCTCACTTCGGTCAGCTGCCCCATGTTGTGGGTTGCAGTTCACAAAGAGGGCTGAAGGGAAGAAGAAAGGGGGAGGGGGAGAAGCACCCCTGGGCGGATGTGCTGGATCACGTCTCTGCCAGTTATTGACTGAAGACCTTCAAACCAGGTGAGCCCAGTTTGATGGCATTCAATCCTGGTAGAGTAGGGCACTTTGCTAGGTGACAAGCTATGACTCCCTAAGATTCAAATGGCCTGGAAGGGTGACCAAACTGACGGGATGAGTTCTCACAGGCAAAGCAAAGGTCAAATCTATGAGGTGCCCAGAGGCTTGGGAGGCCAGCCTGAAAGCAATCTCAGCAAGGGTAAGTCTGGGGTCTGAGCTCAGCAGGAGCCATGGAACATGGCTCAGCAGAGCTAACACAATTGTGACTACTGTTGTTGAGCACAGGGGTAGGGGGTGGTGGGGCAGGTGTCAGCTCCCTGGGTCATGGACTCACAGCTTCCATGTCTTTGTTCACAGACAGGGCTTATGGGGGAGCAGCCTTGCCCTTACCCTTACCTCTAAATAGGACCAAGCAGCTCCTGGAGGGCCAAGCACGCAGTATCCCGAGGCTGCAAGCCTGTGTCTGCGGCCCTGAGAACTCAGCCTGGAACAGAAATGCTCCTTGTTTCCTACAGAGTGGTCTCCCCCCAAATTTCAGCTGGAGGCTCAGTTTGGGAGGGGCTGTCTACCTGTGGGATCATAGCCGTTCTCTCTCCTTCTACCTGACCAATCAAGAACTAACAAATCCAGGGGATCATAGGTTGTAAATGCCTCCTTTAGCCTAACTCTGAGACCCTGGCCAGGAGTTCATTCAAACGAGAGACCACGAGGACAATCAAATGGTTACACGTCAGTATTTGACTGTGAGGAACACGGTGGATAGGGCCACAGAAAGTTGATGTTACAGAAAGAACCCCTCCTAGGTTGTGTGACCACAGGTGAGAGTGTGTGTTAAGTACCCTGCAAATGCCACCAGCAATGAGGGAAAAAAGCTAGGCAGACAACCAGAAAGCAAGGGCAGGCTTAGCCAAGGAAGGACATAGGCAACCAAAGCTTTCTGACCAGAGGTCACAAAGTACGAATACTAACGGTGAGTTGAGAGTCCAACCTATAGTAAAGGGAGTGGCCTAGGGTAAGTCTGTCTGCTTCTTGGTTTCCTTACAGAGAGATAGAGAGATGATAGATAGATAGATAGAAAGATAGATAGATAGATAGATAGATAGATAGATAGATAGATAGGAGAGAGATGATTGATAGATAGATAGATAGATAGATAGATAGATAGATAGATAGATAGATGAGAGATGATAGAGAGATAGAGAGATAGATGAGATGAGATAGATAGATAGATGAGAGATGGAGAGATAAAGAGAGATAGATGAGATAGATAGATAGATGAGAGAGAGATGATAGAGAGATGAGATAGATAGATAGATAGATGAGAGAGATGATAGAGAGATGAGATAGATAGATAGATAGACAGACAGATAGATAGATGATAGACAGACAGATAGATAGATGAGAGAGAGATGATAGATAGATAGATGAGAGAGGGAGAGAGAGAGAGAGAGAGAGAGAATATCTTCCATTGTAGCTGTATGATCCCCAGAGCTCTATCTGTACTCCCCAGAGCACAGGCCAATTCCAGCCTCCAGGGTTAAAGTCAAGACAATTCGAACCATTGCTTCATCGTCTCTCCTTCCCCTCTTCTCAAAGCCAGCTCAAGAGCACACATTCCCAAGAGGTCCTGTCAGTCTGTTGGGAGGCATTTGATGGAGGAAGGGAGTAGCGGTCCCTGTATCCATGGGCCCCAGCACAGCACCACCTATGACCAGGCTAGTCCATTCTTCTCAGCCACTTATGAGCACTGCCCTGGCACCAAGAGTCTGTTGTCATCCCGGTTCCATCCCTGTTGTTTGACCCTGGGTTGACCCTTCTCCTAGATGCTTGCCTGTCTTCTTCTAAATAGTGGGCACAGCTGGGCATCCCATAGGGCACAAGTGAGTTCTAAGGAACACCCTACATCATAAGACTTGATGCAGTTGCTCAGGACCCACCAAGACATTGTTAACTGTACATCATCATTGTCCCATGTGAATTCTTATCATCAGGATCTCTAGGACCACACCCAGGGTCTGCTCTCTCCCAGATGCCCTTGGGGGCTTTGGGGCCCAGTAAAATTTCTAGTCACTGGCCTATCTGTGAGTTTTAGATGGAGGTTAGATTCATGTCTCCTAGAGGTCGTCAGTTGCATGTCTCCTTTGAGATGTAGATTAGAGAAGGACAGAAGCCACAGGCCAGTGGCCTCCATAAAATTCCCAGGAATTTTATGAGCAGCAGGCTCTTGTTCAACAGCAAGTGACTGGTGGCAGCCATCCCTACCAAATCCTACCAACCCCGAGTGCCAGCCCAGCTGAACCCAACTCCCCTCTTCCGAAGCCTTAGTCCGTAAGCCCTGGCTACCATTGTGTGCTTCAAAGAACACCATCCAGAACCCTTGGCAATTGTCTCGCCCATGTCAGCCTTGTGTCCCTACCGCGAAGCGCCTAGGGCTGGATCTAAGATGCTTCTTCTCGTCCTTCCTTAGCTTTGGAGAGGCTCAGGGAACCTGGCAGACACTTAACACTCATATCTGCTCTTCTGGCATTAATTCTTCTTACCATCCTGCATGATTCCTTCTCTTGCCATCTCACCATGACTACACACATGCACACACACACACACACACACACACACTTTCCTCCCACCTCTTCACACATGTATACACACCATTTTCCATCTCACCATGACCACACACACATGCACACACGCACACATGCACACACTTTCCTCCCACCTCCTCACACATGCATACACACCCCTTCCCATCTCACCATGACTGACCACACACACACATACATCCTCCCACCTCCCCACACATGCACACACACCTTCCCAAAAACACATCTTTTCATCCCACCACACATGCGTGAGAATGTTCTCCACATACTATGAACATGCATATACATACATTCCCTCTGATTGCACTATCATTACACAATCCTCTGGCTCGGCTCCCATCACCCATAAGAAACTGCACACCTTGGTCTGACAGGCTCTGTTCAAGACTTGACAACTCACTTCAACAAAACTTGACTTCAGTGGTCTTTGTTCCAGATCTGCTGCCTAATTCAGCTCCAGCTGTTCCAAGAGGAGCCAAAAACAGTGCTCAGTTCACAGTTTAGTTGTCAAGACCATGTCCACAGATAATCATGTCCATTAGGGGGCTACAGAACGACCCCAAATCTACCTGGTTTCCTCCACTCCTGATGGCAGTCCCCAGTTCAGGGCCCAGGAAGGGCTATAGACAAGGACACGAGACGGGAACGCCGCCTAGTTAAGGCTTTTCCCTCATCTTTCGAGCTGGCCTTAGGAGGCAGTGTCATCTTTGTCACAGGCCCTTCTGGCCAGCACCGAGCCTTCGCCTGGCCCAAGGGAGGTGAAGCTCACTGAGTGCTGGCACCGGCAGCTTCCTGCTTCTAAGAATCTGGCCTTAAAGGCGGCGCTGCCCTAGCTGCTTCACACAGCCAGCACTGTGGTGACTTTCAAGCCTGTCTCAGATTTCCCCTCCAGAGCTCTCAGGCTTTCAAAGGGAAGGAGAGCCGGCAGGCTGTTTCAGAAGCCTGCTGCATTTGGCTGAACTAAGCCATCTGAAAATCCACCCAAGTCGCGTCATGCCAAGACTTTGTAAAGAGTTTCCAGAGACTTTGCCCCTGCCACACCTCCCTCCTGATAGCTCAAGCTGTCTTGGCCGAGTGGAGTACGCTAGGCCAGCATTACCAAAAGTTGCTCAGAGCGCTTTCCTACAGTCCCATAACAAACATGATTACATGTGGACATGGTCTTGACAGCCAGACTGAAGTCTGAGCTGAATCCAATAGACAGCAGGTAGGTACTAACAAGGGCCACTGCCATCAAATTACATCGAAGGGAGTTGGTATGAATGAACTGGATTAAGTTTATACTTAGTCACTATTGACAGAGTCTACTGTGAGCCAGGCCCATGCTAGATCTTAGTGCTTACGTGCTAGGGATGAACACTGGGGATAATGACCATACCGTCACAGAGCTTACATCCTGAGCAGTGGCAGGGATCTGTTTTGTGTCTGGGTAGCAAGAATCTCTGTACAGATGTCTATGCCCACTGATATTTCCCTGTCTTCTCACTGGTGGATCCCAAGTTTCCCATAGCTAAGTCAGGACATATGAGCACTATGCCAGGACAGCATGGCATCCGAGACACCCCATCCCACACCTCCGCTGTGCATGGCATCCGAGACACCCCATCCCACACCTCCGCTGTGCATGGCATCCGAGACACCCCATCCCACACCTCCGCTGTGCATGGCATCCGAGACACCCCATCCCACACCTCCACTGTAAGGTGACTCTTCATCGCCTCTGATCAAGAGAGGAGGTCTACTCCCTGCCATGCAACTTGGCTAGCTTGGTAACTTACTGGCCAGTAGAGAAGGGCAGAAACTATTCCACTTCTGAGCCTAGGCTTCTGAGCATCTCACACCATTCCTCTCTCAGATTCCTGCTCCCGCCATTCGAGCAAAGCTGAGCTCACCAAAGAAGCCACAGGAAACAAAGCCAGGCTGGCCATGCTATCCCACCCAGGTCCACAGACACCAGAGAATCAAGCCACACCTGCATGGATGAGCCCCTCTGAGCCTACACATGTGTGGAAGGATGAGTGATGACAGATGTGTTCTTAGCTGTGGGTTATTGTATAGCATTACCATGACGATAGTAACCAACATGCACCCAAAGCCGACAACCTATTGCAGAAGAACAGCATCTCCATCCGCTTCCTCCCATCACCATCTGGCCCTGGGAAGACCCTGAGGAAGAGAATTCAGAACTTGGGGCGCCTGCTCCAGATACTAGATAAGCTGCATCCCCCAATGCAAACCTAGGTGGGTTACTAGGTGCACATGGCTGAGATCCTCTGCTCCATGGAGATCTTGTGTGTGGAAAGAGTTAGGAATCCTGGTCAAAATTTAAGAAAACAAACTTTGGGAGAGAGCAGGAGGTCTGGCTCTGTGTCATAATGAAGATGGACGCTTAAAAGAAATCCCACACTAGCTCAGAATTGAGAATAATAGATGGTTATTTCTTTAGGGGTAGACTCACAAATCAATATCCTTTGCTGGAATGGAGAACAGCAACCGAATCCTGCAGCCGGAAAAGAGGCTGGACACATGCTTTACATCGGCATAAATAGTATAAGAGGCCACGCCCCAGTGGACGGGTAACTTAAAGGCTACTGGCTGTAGGATTTCCTACAGCATCAAAATGTTCACGGTGTGGGCCAGAGGTGATGTTGAGAAAGTCATGGTTACCGTCCAGCTGTGTACCCAGTGCCATGCTGTGGACAAGGGAGGTGGGATGAAGTCCCCATGGTCTATCAGGATGGAAGACGGGCCACGCCTCTAGATTCTCTCACACAGATGCCACAAAGAACAAAGGCATCACCCACAGAGAGGGTACACTGATGAAATAGTTAGAGAATCCCTAAAAGTACATACTGGAACAAAAACTCTCTCTCCTGGGACTAAAAGGGGGAAGAAGGCAGGCCTAATTAAAAATCTACCGTAAGTAACAGCTACTGTCTGATTCATCATAAAAATCAAATGCCTGGTGTTGTATAATGTGTACCACAATTTAATTTGTATGCCAGAATTCAGATCATGAATGGATAACAAAATTTTTGCTGGATAGTCCTGACTTAAGTAAAATTGGCTTTATTTAAAAATAGCAATTCTTAAATTGTTTAAAAATTTGTTTTAAAATATCAGTTTTCTTAAAAATTCCAGTTCCATAAATACTATTACTGTTATCTCTAAAGACAGGGGTGGGCTAGTAATGTTTGACTTTCCTCAAAGATGAGAGATGGCACCTCAAAATCTACTGAAGATTGGTTTTATACTTATATTCGTATGAAGGCTATGTAAACATATTTGAACACTGGGGGATGAATCTCTCTTTCAGAACTGAGCAAAGGTTGGTCTGTGCTTCGATTTGTGATCATTTAACTTTATCAGCAACAGCTAAAGATAAGGAGGCAGGTGTCCCATTGTTCTTGAGTATGCTAATTTAATTAGAAGTCTCTAATAGTAAAAAGACACTGCCTTTTACTACTGACAGGCATGTTAGCGTGGTTATGCGCAATACCACAAATGAAGACTATTTAACACTTCTCACACACACACACAAAAAAAAAAAAACCCACAGACTTTGATATTGGAAAGACTCAGGTTTGAGTCCCCGGTCTGTCGTTTACTAACTACAGAGAAGCAAGATGACTTGTTCAGGCCTGGAAGACTCATCATTTAGAATGGATGGTGCTGAGCTGGGGCCTCAAAGCCTTGCCATGAAGACTGCATGTCACACGTGTGGCTGACAGGATCCATACTGTACACTCAGCTAAGATGGGATGACTTGGTCCCCATGGAACATCTGGGGACATCTAAGAACATTTTTAACTGTTGAAACTGGGGCAGGTGTATCATTGGTATGTAGTGGGGAGAAGCCAGAGATGCTGCTTTAAAAAAAAAAAAAAACCACCCTGATGACCACAGATCTCCAGAACTGCCCATTCAGTGTCCAGGGTACTGAAATAAAGAAATCTGGTTCTTGGAGCACAGCAAAACGTAATGGAGATGGCTGTGTAACTCCCTGGGGATGTGGGGCGTGGCAATCCCTGCATCCTTCCGGGGGCTCAAAGAACATTGGTAGCAAATATGCTAGACAAAGAGCCATGTGCCTTCTGTTTTGAATTCACCCAACTCAGAGCCTGAAAAATTGGAGAGAGTGCAGCTTGTCTGGGCGGAATTCAGGCAGGAAGCTTGCGCTCTGTCAGGGAGGCGGCACCCTGAGTTTCTGACAACCAAGAGTTTGTGTCTCCGTGAGTGAGGCTTTGCATGGAACTCACCGCACGCCTGGAGCAAAGCCCATGCATCCAATGCCCTGGCTCGCTGAATGCTCCAGGTTCATAGGGTTCCCCTGACACCCTCCCACGGGACGTCTGTTTTAAAAGAACTATCCCGTGACTTGATTCAGAAAGCCCTTGGCTGTTGCAGAAATAGCGTGGGGACCATTTCTGAGATCCACAGCTGCTCTTGCACAATGATGGACATGGAGGGGATCTGGATCTCATAACTGTTGGGATTGGGGGTGGTGTAGAGAGGGGTTGCTAGACTGATACAAGCAAGCCTTAAGCCGATTGAAACTGCACGCTTGATGTATCTGGGTAGAGAGCTCTCTGCTACCATAGTCACAAGAGTGAAGCGGGACTGAGTGCCAGGCATGACCATAGTGAGGAGAAGATGGAGAGTCGTAATTCTCAGCAGGAAATATCTCCAAGGACCACGAGGGCATCAGGCGGCAGACTATTTGGGAGGGAGAGGGAGAGGCATGGCAGGATTGGACCCAGCACAGCTGACTTTCCGGGACAGCTGGCAGGCTAGATGGGGGACAATGCTTCAGGAGACAGGAGACATGACTGGCCAGGGCTACAGCTTCCCAGATGAGGGCTGTACTTGCCATTGTCCCAGAAATATGTTCCCACAATAATGTCAGGGAAGGTACTGTCACTTCAGGACCCCCTTTTCAACCTGTTTAAAGTCTCCCCTCTGCAAGGGATGGGTGTTGCTTGTCTCACCATCTCAGTCACTTGTAGTTAAGTGAAACGAATATTCTGGAGGCAGGAGATCAATGACAGCTTGATCTCCAACAGGACGTGCACTCTCTGGGGCAGCAGGAGGTTAGGGGGGAAGGCTCTATCTGCTTCCTGTGGTGTTGAAGACAACCCAGTGGAACCTTCCATTGGAGCTCCCTATATTTCAGCCAGGTGGTGGGCATCTTATCTCACTGGGCATCCATGAGGGTTAATATTAATGGTCAACTTGATGGAATCTAAAGCCACCTGGGAGATGGGCCTCTGGGCATGCCCGTGAAGATTAAGTTTGGTTAAACTAATTAAGACCCACCTCAATTGTGGGAAGGACCATTTTCTGGGTAGGAGATCCTGGGCTACATATAATGGCCAAAGGGAGCTCAGAGCAGTAGGTATTCAGTGTTCTCTTCTGATTGCTACAGCTGCTTCAACCTCCTGCCGTCTTGACCGTCTGCCATGACGGATGGTGCCTGGAGCTGTGAGCTGTGAGCCACTCTCTCCCTCGAGTGGCGCTGTCAGAGTATTTTAGCACAGCAATGGGACAAGAAATTAAGACAGTGTGACAGTAGCCACACTACTGTAGGACAATGGTTTTACCCTGTAAAGATTTGTTTCTTGTACTTGTTTAATAAAAAGCTGATTGGCCAGTAACCAGGCAGTAGAGGTGGGGCAATGAGAACAGGGGAATTCTGGGAAGAGGAAAGATTCAGTTTGCAGCCATCACCCAGACACAGAGGAAGGAAGATGAGGATGCCTCGCTGATGAAAGGTACCAAGCCACATGGCAACACAGACAAGAGCTATGGGCTAATATAAATTATAAGAGTTAATAAGAAGCCTGAGCTACTAGGCCAACCAGTTTATAATTAATGTAGACCTCTGTGTGTTTCTTTGGGATGAACGGCTGTGGGACAGGGCAGGACAGGAACCTCGGTCAATACCACACAGCTACTGGGCAGCAGACAGGCTTGCATTCGGCTTCGCAGATCCAGTCTGGCTGGGCCATAGGAGTGCTCCTAACTGCTAGTCTCTCCCACACAGGCCTGTGTCTTCTCTACTTACAGGCCATGTTCCGGTGACCCCTGCAGAGCAGCCAGTGCTCCGGAACACTGGGACATGTCTTCCCAGGTAGCTGTGTGAAACACCTGGAGAATTCATCCAGGTTGAGAGGTATCTGGAGTGGGTGGCAAGGGGTCACACGGCGAGAGGACAAACTGGAGTCTTGCTAGATGGAGAGCAAGGTGCTATGGCCCAAACTGTGAAGAGGTGAAGCTTTGGAAGAAAGAGAAGGGAGCCGGCCTCTCCAATTGCATTTCTACGCCCTGAGGAAAAGAGGATGTGACATGGACTTCCAATGTGGCCTTTTATTTGGGCAGCCTGACTCTTAGAGAGAGACCCTGGTGGGTCGGGTGGGGTCTGGCCAACTGCCCTTCTCACCTGAGACCTGGGATACCTACAAACCCAGCACAAGGCTTAGTAATGTTCATGCACACAACGGGAAACGCTCAGGAGAACTCAGGTGGCCAGGTTGTCTTGCAACTTAGCATTCATAACACAAAGACCTTTCTGAGGGGTGCTTTTATTTCATTTATTTCTAGTTTTCATTTAACCTAAGCTGGCATCAAACTCACAGCCATCCACCTGCCGCAAGTGCTGGAATTACAAGCATAAGCCACCACACCCGCCTCCCTAGTACAGCTTTTAAGTGTAGACTCATGACGAATCTGCACATGTGGGAACCCAGGAGAGCTTGTGCATCCCACACGCCAAAGCACTCATCCTGCCACTAAGTGGCTCCAGGTCTGCGCAGCTCTCTGTCCCCTCTGGTTCTCTACACCAAGGGAGAGCAAAGACTCCAAGTTCCTGCATGTCTCTTGTGTCTAGAGGCAGCGCACAGAGGTAATCAAAATGAAGAGTCCCTCCATAAAGGCAGGCCCACGTCATCTTGTCAGTTAAGCTCCACAAAGGTGCGCTATCTTCCCGGCCACCGAAGCAGTAGGCTCAGGCTAGGAAGGCTGAGCAAGGGACAGTACCATACCCAGCCTGAGGTTAGACCATTCTTGACCCCAAGCCATGGGTCTTCCCCAGTGAACTGGCTCATCATTTCCAAACATGTTCTCCCTGAAGCAACCTCTGCTGGATCCATGTCCACTGCCCAGCAAGACAAAGCCACAGACCACAGGGAGACATGGAACACTGACAGAGTGGTTCTCGTGGGCTGGCAAACAATAAAAATAATGTACGCCCTTGTCATCTTCCACCAAATATGGCCAGCAAGGGACAACTGATGGGATGGACATGTGGACCGTGCAGATAGCAAGAAGCCCCAAGCTGACGCCTACCAAATGTTCCTCTGAGCATCCGGGGAGTGGAGGAATCGCCATGGACTGGAGTAAAGCAAACACCTTTGGGGAAGATGAATATGCAAGGTAGAGGCCAGGGAAGGTGAAGGTGACGGGGCGAGACAGACAACAGAGGCATGAGAACATGTATGAAGGCAGGAGTAGAAGCTGTGTGTGGAATAGGGGTCCTGTGTGAGTGAGGAAGGGGAGGTGGTCACATGTCACAACACAGGAAAATGGCCAGTGACTATCAATCAGCTGGGTCAAACTTCTCTACCATCCACAGACCAAGAAAAGCATCTCACACTGGAGACAGGTGGGAGAACCTACTGCTCACACGGGCCCCGCCTCAGAGACTTACCCAGAAGGAGCTCTCAGAGCCCAGGACTTCTTCAAGGTTCATGGCCCGGCAGAGTGAGTCTCCTACATAGAAAAGCTGCTGATGGGTGTGGGGCATCAGCCTGGCATTGCCAGTTCCCTGAACTGGAGAGCGTTGTGGTGATCCCCACACCACACCCGGCCCTTCAGCCTGGCCTTGGTTCTCAGGACAGCTTCCCAGAGCTCATCACACTGGGTAG
This sequence comes from Ondatra zibethicus, assembly GCA_004026605.1. Classification (NCBI taxonomy): domain Eukaryota; kingdom Metazoa; phylum Chordata; class Mammalia; order Rodentia; family Cricetidae; genus Ondatra; species Ondatra zibethicus. The sequence goes on from PVIU01000110.1 coordinate 30,436, forward strand.
ACGGAGAGTCTGGTATCATCTGTGCCTCACTGCGCTCTGAAGCATTGCCCACTGTGTGGATGAGGGAGGGTAAAGACAAAAGACCAAGGGCACCAGGACAGAGGTGGTAAAGAGAACCAGATCCAGCCAGTCCAGAATTCAGAGTCACCATCACCCCACATCCCTTCGTATCGCCTCGGTCTCTTGGTTTACACCCCAAAAGTGCTCGTGAATGGTGGCCGAGGGGCTTACTGTCCTATCCAAAACAGTGAAATAAGGAACTAGTCTGTAACCATCACTCAGAAAAGGGCCAGGGCTCCCTTCTGCAGGAAACTGGGATGCTAAAAGCTGTACATCTGAGTTCCACTGTAAACAAAAAGTGTGAGTGTGTTTCCGTGAGACGCTGAAACAGCACTATACCAGCTGAGGACACAGGAGCAGTGACCCACCCCATTACTGTCACTGGCTCTGTGGCCAGTGATGGCTGGAAGATCCTGTAAGACCGTTATCCAGCCCATTCTCTGTGATGCCCCTCCCTGTTCTAGGGCCACCCTTGGAACTAGGAAGTGCAGAACCTTAGGGTCTGGAGATGGTAAGGAGATGGGGCTTTGCTGCAGCCAGAAAAGATGGGTCTACTCATTGAGACAGCGATGGGCAAGGGGAATTGGGGAAGCCAGCATTCCGGATGAGGATTCAGGCCACATCCTACCCAGACTCAACCAGTGTGACCCAATCCGCCAGAAGGCATCAGCAGGATTGGTGCAGGCAGCAGCAGAGGACACAGGGGAGAAGCAGAGAACAGAGTAGTCACTGTCGGAAATAGCCATTCTATTTCTTGGAGAGGGCTGCTCTGGCTTGTATAAGATCTAAGGAGAATGCAAGAAAGACCCTGGGCAGGCCAACATTGCCACAGCCAGGAAGCCCATGTTTGCGGGGGTGGACAGGAGCAAGTGTAATAGTCCCCCACCACAGTCACCCGACAACAGCACACTCTGGATCAGGAGTGGGAGACTCTCTGTGAACCTTCAGCAGGGTGACTCCTCCAGAGCCCTACACAATGTTTCTTTGACTACCAAATACAAGAGTTGAATTCAATAATGGACATGTACTGTGTTCTATAACATACTGTGTATCTGTCACATAGGAATTTATCAAAAGCTTTGAGAACTTATAGGGAGTGACAGTATGTTTGTCAACGCTGGTAGGGAAGAGTCACACAAGCGAATTTCTCCCATAGCAGAAACACACGTGTTTAGTGTAGAAAGCCTTCCTACATGCTCACACTTGCTTGTTCTTGGCTCCTTGGGCAGGGAATAACCATGGTGGGCTTGTTTCTGTGGAGTCCTCGTTATGTAACGTTGAGCTATGATTCAGGGAAGTAGGCATGAGTCCTCTGTTGTCAGTTCCTGGGGTCCCTAAGGCCGGAACTCCCCTTCAAAAGGGTTGTTCCATTTGCTGTGGACTTGAAGGCAAGAGGCAACTCTGGATCTGGTGGAACTGTCCATAAACTGGAAGTCAGTAAACTACAGAGGAAATCCAATAAACTGTGCCAGAGCCGGGAGCACGGGCTTTTTAACCTCTGCCTTCTTGGCTCTGATCTGATGTGATCACTGTTTGGGAGGTCAGCGGTGAACCCAGGTAAGCATGTTTTCTGCGTGACCTCGCAGCCCTTGGATCTGTGTTCCTGACTGTAAGCGGGTGTTACCATGTCACTGGAACTCTTGCACACAATGGCATCTCTCCAGCTCTTCCTCGGCTATTCCCTTCTCTAGGATGTACAACTTTCTTTGGCTTGTCCTCAAAGCACCTCTCTAAAGCACCTCTTTTTCTTGACTAGGACTTAGTAAGCCTAACCTGCCAGAGGCAAAGGAAGCCATAAAGATCCATTGCACCCCAGATCCCGGCTGACGGCAAGTTTATTTAGTGCCGACGCCATGCATTTCCCGAGCCTGTGACCATGGGCAAGGCAGTCTCTGTGAATGCGTATTACCTTGTACCTGACCTCTTGGTTGGTCAGAGGGTTCCATGCCTCCCGGTAGTGAGTTGTCCCAAAGCAGCAGGATCTATGCTTCCAAAGGGCCCCAGGACCAAACCCGCAAGGCCCCAGAGTGTAAGGAGTTAAACAGGTGGCTCCTGCCAACTCTCCAAGTCCTTAATGTATCACACGATCAGAGAGCCTTTAAAGGAAGCAGCTGTTCTGAATGGAATTTCTCAGGCTTATCGAGCCAGGGAACCCAAGCTCCTTCTGGAAAGGCCACCTGACTAAGTAGCTGCCAGCTTTCCCTCAGCTCTAATCTACAAGAGTCATGTGACACTGGGCAAATCATCTCTCCCCTCAGGTTTTATTCTTTCCATGTCAAATAATGGGGTAGGAGTCCAGATCGGAGTCGGTAAAGAGGTTTACCTGGGCCTCAAACACCAACTTGAATTTTGGGAAGTCGCAGCCTGGGGCTGTGTTCTGAAGAGTCCTGATGCTACATTCAACTTGGGGTGGAAAACGCCATCATTGATTAAGATGTTGCCATCCCAAGAGCCAGGCTATCAGCCTGAGAGCCCAGCACCAGATATCCCTGTAACAGATAACCCTGCAGGTCACCTTTGTGTGTACTGGGGTAAGCTGGCCCTGTGATCCCAGAAATCCCCAGCATTTGCCTCTCAGCATTTACCCCAGTCGTGGAAGCGTCTGCTCTGTTCTTGTTGACTGGCCTGTAGCCTCAATTTAGTGGCCGGCACAGTCTGGACCCCCCCCCCAATTCGGGATATCAGCCTGGTTTCCCGTCTTCCACCTCTACACAGAGGTGGGGCCGAGTAGCACAGGCGTGTGCGTGTCCTGCACAGTCCTGTGGGAAACCTGAAGTACTGAATGTCCTATCGCATACTCTGTCCCCAGCGGACATCTGGATGCTGGATTCTCCCAAACTCTTCCACCATCCCAAGGAAAAGTTGTTCTCCTTATTCCAGAGTGTCGCCCAGTGAGGCTTGGGAATCAAGGTGGGCTGGCTTTAATGCAGGGCTCCAACCCCCAGGTCTGAGTGGAACTCGCTGGACCAGAGGGAGCAGTAAGTAATCTCTTTTTCACCTTCGCCTTGGTGGGAAACTGACATTTGAGGGCCACAGGACTTCAAGAAACTTGTCTCCTAAGATAGCCAGATGTCGGCATTCATTACCGTGAAATTCCAGAAATCTGTTTCCCTTGACCTGCCTACTTGTCCAGGTCACCTCTCTCCAGCTGCTGCAAGGAATGAACTAGACAAGATATGCTTGCAAAGGATCGGATGTGACACCAGTACCTTAAAAACACGTGTGTCCTTCCTCCTGTCTGTAGTGCATAGCTGCTCCTCCACCCAAATCCTGCCCGACATACTGAAGGGTTTGGAATGTGATGCTGGAAAAAGCCCTTCTAGGGCCCCCCCCCACTCACTTAGCTGGGGTCAGAAGGAAGAACTGGGTGCTGTAAAGTAAACACACGGTGCTCCTCCGAGAGTCTTATGTCCAGGCTCCGCCAGCACACCCTATCTAGAGACAGCACGTTCCCTGTAAGAAGACCCCCACTGAACACACAGCTCCTGTATGTGGGGACCAGTCCTGTGTATTCACTACAGCTACCTGCATGGCTGACATGAAGCATTCGTGTAGTAATTGCCTGTTATGCAGGATGGGTGAGTGTATAGATGGATGGGTCAAAGGATGGATGGATGGATGGATGGATGGATGGATGGATGGATGGATGGATGGATGGATGGATGGACGGTTGGATGGATGAGAGGTTAAGACATAATGCAAAGCCTGGTGTAGTAGCACATGCCTTTAATCCCAAAACTTGGAAGACAAAAGCAGGGGGAATCTCTGTGAGTTCAAGGCCAGGCAGGTCTATGTAGTAAGCTCCAAGCTGGCCAGGGCTACACAGTCAGACCCTGACTCAAAAGAATAAAAACAACAAAAAAGACATAACACAGTCTAGAAAGGAAAACAGATCCAAGTTCTTGCCCTAGTGTTTGCTACTCTAAAGAGGAATGTCTAAAGACATTAATCTCTCAAACCATTTTCTTACCAAAACAATGACAATTATAACTGCTCCCAACGCCATCACAGAGAGAAAATATCCCAGGTGAAATGGCAGTGTTTACAAGAGTACTCGATAAACTGTCAGACTGTGCATAGGTTGGAGGCAATGGTGATGGTGATGTTTCTGATAAAAGAGCGGCCAGGGAGTCAGGGGTCACAGCATGTGGACAGACAAGGCTTTATTCAACACGGGAGCCGGAAGGAAAAGCTGCAGGAGAGTGGGCACCCAATCGCAGTCCCACGAACATTCTGTCTGAACCAATGGACCAAGGCATTTGCTGCTGAGGCCTCATTAAGCTGGGCATGAACCCCAGAACCTCCTTTTCAGCAAAAAGCACGCAGATGCCCTGGAAGCAACGTTTTCCTGAAGCTAGCGCGCTGGGACTGGCAGATGCCACCATGAGTCAGTCAAGCCCCATCCGCTCATCTTACAGAGACAATATTACAATCTTCTCTGCATGGATTAATAAAAGCGATTCCTCCAGCCCTAGACACCTCGCCAGGCTCCACTGAAACACTTACAGAGGGAAAAAGAGCACTTCTCCAGGAAGAAGTAAAACACTGATTTATTAATTAATTACCTCCAGGGGGGTCCTGCCAAACTGCAGGTGCAGAGCAAGAGGGAGGCTGGGGAGGCACAGAGAAGCTGTGAGAGGAGGTGGGGCGCTTGGCTCACACCCCAGGCGTGAGAGCTGACACTTCCAGATCAGGGCTGTGGCCTGTGGTGAGATTCGTCTCTGTATGCATTTGAAAAGCGAGACTTGTTCCTGCTGCCACACATCAGCAGGAAGGAGCAGAAGTGGGGGAGCTGGGGATAGGGGTGAGGGAGGCTGTCCTAGGGAGGAGCAGAACTGGGGGCTGGAGGGGCAGGCTGTTCTGTGTCCTCATAAGTCGGCTGAGCCACCATGAAAAATCTTCCAGTCCCAAACCTGACAACATCCTCAGTTAGACATCACCTTCCTCTTCAGTGCCCCTGCACGCGGGTGCATGCACACACACACACAGAGTCTGGCTAGTGCTCAGAGCCCTCCAGACAAGACAATGTGTTGTCAGTATTTACAGCCACTCTTGATGATGAGCCTCCACATCTGTTCCCCAAGGGAGTTGGCAAAGTGACTCACATTACTGTGCTATTGGATTTGGACCTAGAAAGCAACCTTTTAATTCGGAGACAGGATGGCCTTCCTCTGGCCCCTCAGAGTACACATCCTCTTTGGGACATGGTCTTCTCCAGCCCACAAGATAAGGTCGGCAGCAGCATGGTAAACAGGACCCTTGAGGATGCACAGCACTGGTGGCTGGACCATCTTCCAGTCGATATTAGAGAGGTTCGCCAGCTGAGAATTTGAGGGGTCCCTGGAGACCATTCCAGAAACCCCTGTGGGGAGGGGACAAAGTCACCATTTATAGATATGCTCCCTGCTCCATGCACCAAGGTATCCAGCAAGGAGCTAGTGGGAATGAAGCCCTGGTTCAGAGCCACCTCTGTGAAGTGAAAGAGCATTTCCTAATTTGTGCAAAAATAGAGGGCCGGGCCAGCCACAGCCCATGGAGCAGGGACAAATGAGAGCGTTTTCAACAGTGTTCCTCTCCTGCTGCCACAAGGCATCTAAGTAAGTGGGCTTGCTCACGGCAAGGGTCACATATGTACCCAGGTGGCTGTGACTGAAGCAGGTGTCCATGAAGAAATTTCGAGGAGAAAGCAATAGGTTTGGAAGAACACTGAGAACAGGAGGCAGTGTGCTCTAGCTGAGAATCATTCCAAAGGCGTGCTAGCAAAGGGTCTACCCGACCTGCCTGAGGGTTAACCTGCAACATCACTTCATTTGCCTACAACTGAGCTGAAACAAACTGTATAAGGACCATCACTGGAGAATAGGCTAGTCATTTGTGTTCAGTAATCCTGAAGATGATGGTTTCATCACCCATGATTCCCAGCATTCTCTGTGTGCATGCATCTATACACATATGTGCTTTTATATCTTACTTCCAACCAAGGGAATTGCTTTGATGACTCCTTTATTAACTAATAAACTTCTCCCTACTTGTTTTGCCATATGTAAGTGGACTAAATATTGTAACTATAATTCTTGTTTGATAACTGTTTGGTGTATGTAATTTTACAATGTTAAAGTTAAAACTTTCCTTTTTATTTAGACAGAAAAAGGGAGATAATGTAGGATTCCCCTCTGTATGCTGTGAATTATGTTTTATTATGATTGGTTAATAAGGAAGCTGTTTTTGCCAATGGCTTAGCAGAGTGAAGCCAGGCAGGAAATCCAGAGATAGAGAAAGAGAGTAGGCGAAGTAAAAAAGACTCCATGTAGCTGCCAAAGGAGACAGACGCTGGATCCTTACCAGTAAGCACAGCCTCATGCTGATACATAGATTAATAGAAATGGGTGAATTCAAGATGTAAGAGCTAGCTGGAAATATGCCTGAGTCACTGGCTGAACAGTGTAATTAAAAAAAACTTCTACCTACTTGTGTATAAGTAAATAGATATAAGGTAATTATAAGAATGATATATTTTATAATTATTTATATTTCAAAATATAAGATAACTATACTTTGAAACTTCACCTTTGCTAATTATCAGGCCTGACCTTCTGACTTCAGTCCCCCCAAAATTCACTGCCTTCCCTGGCTGGCTGAAGTCTAAGTCATCTCCTTTGTAGGCATTATCGAATCAGGTCCAGTATCCTGCAGGTATCCTTCAGGCCTGATCTTAGTCCAGCTCGAGAAGAAAGGAAGCACCAGGTGGGTTCCATCTCTTGCCTCAAGTGGTCTAGCTAGCTGATGTGTGTATGCAGTTCCAGGCCCAGGGCTGGGTTATCTCAGGATCGCAAGTTCTTCCCCATCCTGTCTCCTTTTCCCCAAGAAGACGACCTCACTCACCCCTGCCCAGCTTAAAAGCTCCGCCAGCCCTCTCTCCCTGCAGGCAGAGGAAATCACACTAGCATAACCTCATGGAGCTGGACCCTAGTCCTCCTAGCCGCTGACCTGAACACATCCTACTTACCACACAGGAATAGGGGAGACAAGCGGGCAGCAGACATCCCTGCTCCTGGGGACCAAGTTTCCAAGGACCAGAACTCGCCATATTGATGCCCTTGTAGCCTGTCATTTAGAAACTAAGTCCACAAAGCCAGCCCCTCGGCGACATGCCCAGGCTGACAGTTAGAGGAGATTCTGTAGCAGTCACACAGATGATACCTGCTCTTGAGGCCAAGGAAGAAGGACTCTGTTGGTACCTGGGCTGAACCAGGGCCACAGAGCCTCTCTGTACCTGCTCCAAGAGACACCTGCAGGCTGTTGGAGAACTGTTCCTGCTAGAGGACCCCTGGCCAGGCCACACAGTGAGCACAGGGCTGGTGCTCCTGGTGGCCTGAGCTGGGACAGACTGCAACCTGTTGGGACAGATAGATTTTCTTGCTGCAGAGACAGCAGGGCAGGAAGGAAGACAAAGTAAAGAAACACAAAATGATCCTGGCCCAGGTCACTCTTCCCTGGAACTGGGCTTGCTCTTGTGGCTTCAAACAGAAAACTTGTAACTTCGCTCAGAGACCTTGGAGGGGGCAGCAAGTCAAAGCGGGAACCAGGCATTAGCCTCAAATCACGTGTTTGCCTTTCTCTCTGACCCTGGTGGGTGGAGAGAGCAATGTCCCCTTCCTTCTGGGTGCTCTGCTACCTTCACCCATCCCAGTGGGGCTCAGGGACAGCACTGTCCTTTCTTTGCAGCTGAGAAGTTGAAAGTCAGCAGAGGGTATATCCACCAAGGCGTTGACACTGTCCCCTGTCTGTCTGGGGGCGTAAGGCATGAATTTCTGCCAGAGCCAAAGGTTGTTTTGACTGGTTTTCGAGAGGGAAGCACCCAAGGCAGCCTTGTTCTCCGCAGTCTTCCTTAGCCCCTTCCTTCCACTTCTACCATGGGTGGGTTCTGGGGTTTCCAAGACCAGGAAGAAGGGGCAGCCAGCCTGTGTGGGACAGCTTCTCCCTCCCAGTTCTGTACTCTTGAAGGCAGGTGCCGCTTGAACAACTAGCCCAGGACACATAGACTACATTCAAGGCTCCAGAATCTTAGACACTGGATGTTGGAGAACTCAGAAATCAAAGCCACCACTCACAGGGGGACACTCCAATGCCCAGCAACAGCATAGTGTCTCCCTGAGAAGGTACGTTTGCAAGAACAGAAAACTAGAGCCAAAAGAAAGACGCAGGTCCCCTGACAGAGTTACCGAGGTGAAGCACTGTGAACAGTTCGTGATCCAGCTCACACACCATGCAAGTATCGCCCGCCCTCACCATGACCATTAATGGCCTCTCAGGAGTCAGGCAGGAGCATCAATATTACAGCTCTCAATGAAACCTCAGCAGGCCTCCTTCAGAACAAGGGAAGCCCCCTGCACACCCTGCCCATGTCAAGTGAGGACAAAAACAGACAGTCAGTCTGGGCGCTGCCCCCGCTTCAGGTCCAGCCAGGGTGGGATAGACGGGTAGGGCTAATATGTGCAGAAACCTTCCAACCCCAGCCTCCCACTTTCCATCCCAGGAAACCGAGGCAAGGGCAAGGATACACAGGAAAGCGTGATTTCCCCTCTTTGAATTCTGAGTGACCAGTTTTTAAAAGTCACAGAGAAGGCGGTCAATGCCACAGTTCAGCTCATTCGAGGTGGGTGGTCAGGAGGGACATGAAGGCAGGGAAGGCCTCAGCTGGAGGCCCACATTCTAATACAGCACAGCTCCACCTAAGATGGGAGAGGGCTCGAGGTAGCGGGACCCTCCGTGTGGGTCAAGACAGGAGTGGGCAGTGCAGAGAGTTCCTGCAGAGTTTAGTGACAGGAACATACACTGGGTAGGCTCCACGTGTCCCCCAAAGGGACCCCGAGCAGCCCCTGGCTTCAAACACTTCAGGCAAAGGCTTAGCAGCTGCACGTCCCTATAGACTGGGGACGTTAGCTCCGGAAGTAACAGAGCAGCTCGGCTGGAGAAGCCTGTGGGTTGTTGGGAGAGAAAGGGGCCCAGACAGAGCTCAGGACAGTGCAGCTGGCCAAACCCCAGTGGGGGCAGGGGTGGTGGGAAGCTTGTTTTGTCTCTCCAGGAGTGTCTCCTCATCTGCAGAGGTGTGAGGAGGAACAGTCGATTGGAGACGTGGGTTTTCCTACAGCCTGAAAGAATATGATTTCAAGCCCAGAATTCTCTTACAGAATTGGCCTGGTTTTTGGTTTTATTTTTTTAATTCCAAGTCGAGTGTTAGAAGAAGGTCTGGGGGTCTGTCAAAGTGTAGCCAAAAAGCTTACAAACTCTAAGCTGGATGCCCCAAACAGTATTTAAGAGACCTGTCCTTGCCTGAGTCACAAGCTAGGACAACAGTATCCCAGCAACTCTTGATGATGGCGCAAATATCAGATATCCTCACAGGTACTGGGGACCAGATCCAGTAGCAACCCTCTGATGCCTCCTCATCTATCTGCCTGGGTCCTGGACACTGGGGTCATCACCTTACACACAGCTGGCTTCAGATGTCCGTTCCTCTGAACCACACAGGGTGGGTAGGGCTAGATGCCCAACAGGGAAGACCCTAAGCCTGACCACAGGTTTGCACGTCCTTAGAGCTGGCAAAGCCTTCTATTGCTATGGTGTTGAGAGGGAGGAAGTGTCCACAGCAGTGGCTCTCAACCTTCCTATGGCTGTGGCCCTTTCATACAGTTCCTCGTGCCATGGTGACCCCCAACCATAAAATTATTTCTGCTACTAGTTCATGACTGTAATTTTGCTACTATTATGAATCATAATGTAAATTTCTGTTTTTCCAATAATCTTGGGTGAACCCCATGAAAGGATCATTTGACACTAGCGGGGCCACAGCCCACGGTTGAGAACGGCCGGTCTAGATGATGCTTTCCAGGCTTAGGAGTCTTAGAGTCTGACTGCTGGTCCCGCACTGACCTGCCCTCCACCCACCCACCCAGTTATCCACCCTCACTTTTCTCATCTTTATCTTGCCTTGAATACCAACACCACAAATTCGTTTCCTGGTGCAAACTGATGGATGGTGGGAGGGGGTCTCTGGGAGCATGAATGAGGTACATTAGAGGTGGCAGAAGCGTTGGCTTAACTGTGAACCCCAAAGCCATCTTTCATGGGCATCAACTCAACCACAGCCATGGCTCAGCTGTCAGCACACACACTTCAACTCCTAACTGTGTCCTAAATCTCCTTTGCCCTCTGCAGCTCCTCCAACACAGCCAAACAGCACCCAGAGCGGCCCTCCTGCCACAGAATTCACCTCATGGCAAGCCCCACCCACTTGTAACACTTGTACCAACATCTGCCTCATTGTCTAAATATGCCACGCATTTTGGCTCATACCACTTCCTCTGTCTGAAATGTTCTCAAACTTTGCTTAGTGAACTCCTATTCATCCCACAATGTCCCAAATGACAACTCTAGAAAAAAAATCTACCTCCATGCCTCTCTGCCCTTGAGCGAAACCAGATACACCCTTCTCTGACCTCCCAGACCTTGTCTACAAAGGAACCTTTTTCTCAGACATCAGCTCTCTCCAGCCCCGTGTCTGTTGTACCCCCCACCCCCGACTCTCACCTGGCAAACGCGACAGTATTTCTATAACTTCTTCCACGGTGCTTCTTACAAACCGTCTCTAGCCGGTCAAGACATTTTGGAGCTGTGTTGACACTGCCTTTTGTTTTTCCTGCCCCAACCACCTTACCGAGAACACACACCCACTGTGACTAGCACAATGCCCGAGGCATAACGTGTTCCAAGAAGGAGTGAGGGAGCACATTTTAATACCGCCTCCAATTTCTAGGCTTAGTTTCATGTTAAAATCTAGTTATTGACAGTACAAGGTTGGCTGGTTAGAGTGTGGAATTGTTTGTTTCAGTTTTTCGAAAGAGGAGCTCCTTACATAGCCCAAATCGGCTTCAAAATCATGATTTCTTGCCTCGACCTCCAGAGTGCTGGGACCACAAGGGCACCTTTGTTCCCACTTTGTGCCCAGCTTTGACACTGTAAGTTTAAATATGACTTATCTTTAACCTTCTTCAGCTCTGGCATGTTCACCACTAGAAAAAAATTCCATGGTCAGACCATGTGCTGCTCTGGTGTCAGACATAAGGACATACAGAATCTTTCCTCAGGACAGAGAGACAATAGCCACCTCCTTCCTGTAGCCTGGAGGCAACCCAGGGGTGGCGTTGGTTTCACCTCAGAATCTCTCACACGCTCTGCACAGAAGCGATTCTTAGCTGGTGCTTGCTGAATGAACTTCAGATGAACTGAGGCCCCCAAAGATGCTCCTATCCAAGTCACGAGGACATGCTCTAGCAGCATCCTACAAAGGCTGGCCTAACAGTCCAGTGGGTTCTACAGGACCATGGGGTCCTCAAAACACCAACCAACCAACCACAGACTAGGAATTGCATCCCTGTTATGTTTTGGATCTAAAGCGTTTCCCAGGAGAGCAGGTGCTGAAAGGGAGACTGGTCTCCAGTACAGCTGTGCAAGGAAGTAACCAGATTATGAGAGCTCTGGCTTGCTCTAAGGCACCTCCCCTCCCCTCCCCGTGCTTTCTAGCCACCATGAGGTGAGCAGTGTCCTTCACCACACTCCTGCCACCATACTGTTCTGCCTCATTGAAGCCCCAAAGCAATTGAGTTGACCATGGAGCAAATCTATGAGGTAAAACAAGCCCTTTCTCCTTTCAGCTAACCACTCTTCAGCATTGTCATAGCAAAAAAAAAAAAAAAACACATTCCACGGGGTCTACACTTGCTGGTTACTCTATGCCCACACTCCTGGTTATCACTGCCCAAGAGTAAAGTTCTGTCTGGGTCCATCTGGGTTGCACTGGGCTTGCTCCCTGCCCAGCTTGTCTGTAAAGCAAGCATGATTGCCCACAGATGAGGTGCCCAGTTCCTATGGGTCCCGTGCCATCTGCTGCCATCTAAGAGAACTGAATGGACAGGTAACCACTTTGTCACTAGGCTGGTAAAAGTCGGGAACTAACAACAGGTGTGTGGGGGAGCCTGCTGACCCTCAGCCCCAGATAGGAAACACTCTGGCAGCCAGTGCTCTCTGTGGCTAACACTGGCTCACTCACTCATTAGTGTGAGTTCACTACTCCCCAGACTATACAGTGAAAAGGTATCAGCCCATTTTGCAGATGAGCAAGTGGAGACAAAAGGAGATGGGGGTAAGTAGGCCAACATTACAGACTGTTGTCACGAGCAAGGATTAAGCCTGTTCTCTGTGCCCTGAGTACAGGGATGAAGCTGCCATCAACACACAACTGTTTGATGTGCTGTCCGTGACTGCTGGGATGAATTGATGTCTCAATAGAGCCTCGGCCTTATGTGCTACTCCTATCCCATAATATTGTCCCTGTCTTGTCCACCACGGGGTCTGAAATTCCATATGCACTCTGGACCTCCACAAGAGTTCTGGATCCAAGGAATGGGAGTCTCCAAGGGCAAGCAAGGCTTGGAGGATGTAGGGGACGGGCAGTGAGGTACTATGGGAAGAGTGGCAGGGTCAGTTAAAGCCAGCCTGGACAAGATATGTATGGAAAAACCCCAAGTGCCCCAGACAATGAATACTGAACCTGTGGCAATGGTCTGGGCATCTGGCTGGGGCCTGAGCCTGGAGGAGGACACAAGGGGAATGCTGGGAGTGCAGCAGGGGGATGTCAATGGAGGAGGACACAAGGGGAATGCTGGGAGCGCAGCAGGGGGATGGCAATGGAGGAGGACACAAGGGGAATGTTGGGAGCGCAGCAGGGGGATAGCAATGGAGAAGGCCCTCCTCCTCGGCGCCCACAGTGGGGCTCTATAACCTGAGGTCAGTCAGTCTGCCTTCCTTTCTCCAGGACATGAGGACTATTAAAAGCAGAAACCCAGGAGCCCCCAGCAGTTGCCTCCAGAGATTCCAAGGCTGTGCTGCAGAGTCTGTACCCACACCCCGCAGTTCAACAATGGCCCATTCCTTTCGTGTGCCCTACTTCAGGGCCTGCAAGTAGAAGAAAAGGCATCAAGCCACCTGGCTGGGGAAGAAAGTTCTGATTTGTGCTACGGCACAGATGAACCTTGAAGGCATTATGCGGAAAGAAATAAGGCAGGCACACATTCAGACACTTACACGGGTCTGAGTCTATGAGAGACCTGGAGTGGATAAATCCATGAGCAAAATGTAGAATAAAGTCTGCTAAGGAGAAATGGGCGATCAGAGCGTAATAATAGGTAGCGCTGCTCTGGAGATGGATGGTGCGGAAAGCAATACAACCCTTGTGAATGTACTTATGCCACTAATTGTAGTGCTTAACATGGATTTAAAAGCCAAACATACATTCTATGTATCTGACCACAATAACACTGTAACCATTTTAATGAACTAAAAGTCATCTGGCTGGTACCCAAGTCTCTTAGTGACCCCTGCAAGCTTCCCATGGCTGGTGCTCTTGTTTGTGAGGGCTCTCCTTGGTAGGGAGGGGATGCGGGGGACAGGGTACCATGAATGGCCCTGGCCCAGCTTGCACTCACACCATGGGAAGAAAAGAACACCAGGAGTAATTAGAAACACGAGGGGCCTGAACTTACCATGGGAACTGCAGCACGGGGCGCCACAGCCTCTTTGTGGGAGCCTCCTTCCATCTGCTTCTGGGAAAGCAGGCAGCTGCCAGGGCTCAGGGCACAGGCAGGTCTGGGAGCCCAGCAAGCCTCGGCTCTGCTCCCTTAGGCATTGACTTACTCTGAGCTCAGCACCCCTGTGTGTGATGCAGATAACAGCTCCTTCTAGTCCCTGGGAGAATCCTTGGAGGGCTGGGTCCCAGGAAGAACCATGTAAAGCCACACCTATCCACCTCAGTGATGTGCTGACTTCGGAGCCCAGGGGGTATATCTAGGTGCTCAGCCCTCATCCAGGTTTAAGCAGGCAGGGTTTGTTAAGCTCTTGTGGCGAGCACTATATTTTCTCTCTTGCCACATCATTCTCAACGGGTTATCCATGGCCAGAGGTACCCTCACAGAGACCATTCACCCTTAGTATGCAGCCAACTCTGCCAGCCCCTTCTGCCCCAGGACGTGGGACTCAGGAAGCCTGGAGAGAGCTCACGACTCCCCGGCACCTCTAGCCCAGGCCTCCAAGCTCCCTCGCTGCCTCACTTTCATCATGAGCCTGGATGGCTGGTCACCTTCCTTGGGACTCTGGGCATGAAGGGTAGAGACGGAACCCTCACGCTGCAAGGACCATAGACACACAAGGGTGAGGGCAAGAGCCGTGCTGCCAAGCTCAAGGCCCTGAGGTCTCAGGAGGCCTTGGCGGAGAATACAGAGTTCCTGGCTAGGACAACCAGGGCAAGAAGCTCTTCTGCTCATGTCAGTGCGCGACACGGAAGGATGAACAAGCCCTGTGTCCATGTATCACCACTGAGCGTTAGTCCACTCTGCACATTGTACACACACTCACACGGACACAAACACACATATACCTTCTCCTCCCTTCCTCCCCCTGTGAGTGGGAGGGTCCCCCCATCACTGCAGCTGTGCTGGTGCCATTTGGAGGTTGTGAGGTGAGGTGCAGTGGTGAAGCTTCTCTGGTCTGTGCCCTCATGGTTTTTTGAACTCCATGCACTCATCATGGGACAATATTGCAATACAAGGTCAGAATAAGGGAAGCACAGATTTGAGTCTCTCCAAATGTACAAAGCTGAACAGTATGAACAAAACAGCTGGCTGTGGGCAACTGGTACCTGTTTCCGTAGCTAAGTGGGAGACTCCACTCCCTCCTACTCCCAGATCCTAATAGGAGACACCTCAGACTAGCCCTTTTGAGACTCCTGCGAGGTCAGCATCCACACCCCTGCTTGTTACCACGGTAACGTGGACTTGGTCCTACAAATAATGAACCTCTTTTCTGGGAATTCGGTAAGCTGACAGAAGCTGGGAATGAGCCTCGTAAAGTGGCCCCAGACAGTGGTAACAAATGATAAGGATGTCACATAGCACTGTTTTCAGGCTCCTTTGGGGCCCCACACGGAGCTCTGGAGGGGTGGTGGCAGGCATATCCCAGCTGAGGAACGATGGAAGCCAGGCAGGAAGGAGTGGAATGAATGACTAAGGATGCAGTGAATGGATTGTGGCATCACATGGCTTAGCACCCAGCTGGCGGGGACTTTCGTAAGTGTCCTCTGAGGAGCCCCATGCAAAGGCTCAGGTGCCACATTATGGCATGCCACATTATGGCCACAGAAGCTACCCCCGACACCAGCACTGCCATCAAGTGGACTTCTGAGTAGATGTCAGTCCCTTGATCTACCTTAACAGTACAATGTCTTCTCTTTAAGACACTGTCCAATATGGCCCATCCAGGGCGCTGTACTCAGCTTGCAGAAATGACCTATGGTCAACCCAGTTCATTGTGGGTCCGTTTATAATGCATAGCTGTTGGACAAGCAGATGGGCATGAACAATGAACAACCTATCCACCTCTGAAATACATATGTTCTGCAACCTTGCTAAAAGACCCTTGCACCCATCTAGCCCTGCCTCACTGTGACTCTGGCCCAGTGCTTGCTCTCTCAGCTATACCACTGGGAACAAACCCTACGTAAAGCCAGGGCACAGCTTTCACATAAGCTTCATGGTGCAAGTCCCCAAATCATGATTTCAGTTCTCTGTTCCTACATAGGTAAACTAATCCTGCTGTCTCCTCAATACCAGATACTAGATGGGGGCTCTATACCCACATCATCGCCCAAACCTACTGCTTCTTTAAAATCCTTGTGTTTGCACATCTTTGTAAACTATGATTCCCTCAAACTTCTCTCTCAACCAGAGGGCATTGCTGAGTTTTACATGTGTGATCGGGGATCCAGCAAGGGCTGTGTCGTCCCTCAGATTGTTCCACAGTCAGAGTCCCCCACCCCCAACCCAGATGCGTTACCCTTCTCACTCACTGAACTCCGCCGTGCCCCATCCCTCCCCTGCAGTTGTCCCTCCTGTTTGCTGGCCTCCTCTCCTCCCAAATGCCTCTTTTCCTGTACCAAATTCCTACTAATACCCTAGAGCCCACACTAATTCTGTTCCCTGAGCGCCACAGTTCTCTAGGCTGACGTTCTGCAATGTGGGGACCCCTGTCTCCTCACAACTGTCCCTCCAGCCTTGTCACCTAGAAAGTGACTCCCAAGAACGAGGGATCTCTTTAGGGCTGACAGGGAGCAGGACACGGAGAGGCTTTGACCCACATCTGGAATGTCCAAGCTCAAAGTGGAGACAGGGACCTGGGGACGATGCTTCTGTGTGGAGATGATTTTTTTTTCTCTATACCCAAGGAGAGAAAAAAACATCAAGACACCTGCTGAGGGAGTTGTCTTTCCCAGCCTCTCTTCACCAGCACCCTGCTCACGTGAAGAACCAAGCCAGGCAATGAATTCTGAACACTGATCCCCTTCACACAAATTCTACCTCCACCCCTTATTAGTGGTCTTGTCTTGGACAAGATAATGAGCCATTCCTCGGTCTTCTTATCTGTAATGCTATGCGAAGGATAGATGTGAAGCCCACTGAACAAGACAAGGCTGGTCCATTCTAGTTTGTCTTTTTTATTACTTTTCATTATTTCTTTTTTCAGAAGAGATGGAGGGGCCCAGGCAGACAATGCTGGAAGGAGATGTTTTGGGGGGACAGGAGCAGCAAGAAATTTTCTAGTTCCTTCCCCTTAAGGGGAGCCCCAATAGCAAGAAGCTCCCCTGTTCCCCAAGGCGACCGGGTCAAACCCGGTCCAAATCCAGACAGTGAGTGCAAGTTGAGAGCATCCTTGCACACGCATGCGGATCATAGGTCACCAGCAGCTGTCCCCGGGCTGGAGCACTCTGGCTGTTGGCAGCCAATGGGCCCAGACAGCACCAGGAGGAGAGCAGACCCAGACTCCCGGACCTCTTGGTGAGATGGAGGAGTGAAGCTTGCCTCTGTCCACTGGAACCTGAAGTGCTTGGAGAAAAGCTGAGCAGAGCCCAGTGAGGACAACTAGAAAACCAGCCCCATCTAAAGGCAGAGCAGTCGCCAGGCCAACAGTCTGACTGAGCTTTGCACAGGTTACTAGGGGAAGGGAATCCTACCCTGAATACCTAAAGCCACACCTCAGAAGCCACCTTTTGAGGCACCTGCCACCTTCCTTGGAACTCACAACATGTGTGCAAACATTCCCAGAGGTTCCCATGTCTCACCCCATCCACATGCCAAATTCCCCAGATGTTGTCTCTATCCTGGTCTTGTTACATGTACACACACACACACACACACACACACACACACACACACACACACACACACACACACACACACACCAGGCTTCTGCAAGCCCCTCTTCTCAGCCTCCTGCTTCTCCATCGAGTCTAATACAGGCAGTCCCTGACTCAACCTAGCCTACAGGGACGCCATCTGTATGACTCTCTAATGGCTCACAAGTACCTGCAAACCACACGCTGGCGCTACATACAATTTTACAACATATTTTCTGGTTTTCCATAGAACACTCACCCAGAGAAGGAAAAATGTGGACTCTTAAGTCACAGAAGGCTTAGGTTTGAATCTGTACATTTTGTTTTCACGCTGTAACCCCAGGCTTCACACAGACCTTCACAGCCAGCCTTGGTACACGCACTGCTGCTCCCTGACTCCCTAAAACAGAATAATCCCCATGGAGTTGCCCTAAAAAGCAGAACTATACTGCCCCAGAACAAACCTCATGTGGCTTTTTCTATATGATGAATGGGGACAGGAACAAAGTCCAGGCCAGGTTTTGATGCAGATGACATGTATATCCCTGGCTCGTAAGAAAGCTGGAGAAACTTGTGGGCATCTCCACTCTCCTGTGTCTCCCAACCAGTCTTTGACTTTGGAATTTGGGGTTCCTACTCTATGACCACATGTATTTAGGGTGGTGACAGAGGCAGAGGGTAGGGGAAGGGAGCAGGGAGGGAAGGATGGATATCAGTTGTAGTGGTTTGGATGAGAATGGCCCCCGTAGGCTCATGTGTTTGAAGACTTGGTCCCCAGGTGTCAGAACTGTTTGGGAAGGAGTAGGAGGTGTGGCCTTGTTAGACAAAGTGTGTCACTGAGGGCGGGCTTTGAGGTTTCAGAAGACTCATGCCATCCCCAGCTTCTCTCTCTCCCTCATGGCTGACTGTGGATCAGGATGTAAGCGCTCAGGTGTCCCGTTGCTCTGCCATCATGAACTCCACCCCTCTGAAACCATGAGCCAAATTAAATGCTTTTGTTTATAAGTTTCCTTGGTCATCATGTTTCATCACAGCGATAGAAAAATAACTACAATGAAAGTGGTACCAGGGAGTGGGCTATTGCTGTAATGGGTCTGACTGCACTCACTTTTGGAGGAATATGCAAGACTTCACGCTAGGAAAGCAGTTACATGCTGTAAGTGGGGCTTCCTGGGCCATCCTAGCAGGAGCTTGGAAGACACTGGTGCTGAGAGCCATGTGGATTATGGAGGCCCAGCTCAAGAGGTTTCAGAGGGGAATAATATCAGCAACCGGGCTAGAGACCATTTTTGTGATAATTTTGCAAAGAATGTGGCTGCTTCCTGTCCTTGCCCTAAGAGTTGCCTGAGGCTAAATTGAAAAGTAATGGACTAATTTCATTGGTAGAGGAGATTTCAAGACAACCTAATAACGACTGTCACGTGGTTGTCAGCAATCACTCTTAGGCAGGTTTACAGTGAAAAGGAGAAAATGAGGCAAAAAGAAATACAAAGTGTACAGTTTGAAAAGGAAAGGAGCTCCAGGAAATTGAAGAGCCAAGACTTGAGCTGAAAAAGATGAGGAGAGGAGGACTAATCCTGCTCGGAACGAAGAGAAGGGTACCCTCAGGGAAAGACCCCAACCAGCTAAGATTCCAACTTGTGAAAGGAAAGGCTTAGGAATTCTCTGCTCTCAAAAAGCAACAACAAAGGAAAGAGGCTTCAAATGTGATTCAAGGGGACCAGGCTGCATCCATGCTCAGCTGCCAAGCAGTGTTGTGTACACCGTTCTGGATTTAAAGTCAAGAAGAATACACAAGTACATACACAAGAGGTTGTGAACTCTCTCTGTGTAGTCAAGGAGGCCTGCTGAGGCCAGGGTGTGGCAGAAGAGTCCATGGATAGAGGTCCTGAGCAGCTACTGTGTTAAGCTGGATTGTACTGGAGACCCTGTGGTGTCAGAGGTGCCAGAGCCATGGGCCATCTGCCAAGAAGAGCTACACTCAGGGAGTAGAATCTAAGACAGCGATGTCAGCAGAGCCAGAAGGGCAGGGTCACGGAAGCTCTGACAGCAGACTTGGAACTACAGGCTTTGGAGTGCACCCTGCTGGGCTTCAGTCTCCCTTTGGTCCAGCATTTCCTCTTTATGTCCTGATTCCTCCCCTTTTAGAATGGTAATATACATTCTGTGCCACTGTGTGTTATAAGGATATAATTTGCTTTCTTATTCTGTAGGGGATTACAGTTAAGAGATTGCCTTGAGTCTCAGAAGAGACTGGGTTTTTAAACAGTGTTAAGACTGCTAACAGCTATGGGGACTTCTGAAGTTGAACTAAATGCATTTTGCATTGTGATATGACCACAGGGGGTCAGGGAGCAGAATGTGATGGTTTGAATGAGAACGGCTCCCAGAGGCACCTGTTTGAACACTTGGTTCCCAATTCATGGGACTATTTGGGAAGAATTAGGAGGCGTGGCCTTGTTGGAGGAGGTGTGTCACTGGGGGCAGGTTTGGAGTTTTAAAAGACCCATGTGATTCCCAAAGTCTCGCTGTGCCTCGTTGATTGTGGATCAAGAGGTAAGCTGTTCCCTCCACCATCATGGAGTCTAGTCCTCTGAAATCATGAGCCAAATTAAATGCTTTCTTTTATAAGCTGCCTTAGTCATGGTGTTTTTTCAGAGCAATGGAAAAGTAATTAAGATGTGGGGAAAGAGGTAAATGCTTTATCAAATACATTTTGTTCTCTATTTAGGTCTCTGGAACCCAAGTCTATCTCACCCAACAGGAGTATATACGTACAATCTCTATATCTCTAAGGATGAATACATTTAGTGAATTCTAACAGATTTAGCACAGAGATGATTTCTCTCATCAAATACACAGGTGCTAGAGATTCAAAGACACATGCAAAGTCTAGAACACAACACTATCAGGGTGCATCAGAGTGCCCACGTAGGTTCTCGAGTTCAACCTCAGAGCTTCTAATCCAGTAGCTCTGAGGAGAGGCCCAGAACTTCACCTGTTTAACAAGCTCTACAAGTGGGAGCGTTGCCTAGGAGGCGACATCTAGGGGCTCAGTGTCTTCAGGTAGTGGTTCTCAAACCTAACTGGGCATCAACACCATGTATCAAGTGGTTAAAAGTATAGCTATCTCAAAAGAAATGAAGTAAAAGTATCTTTTCCCAAGGATCCCCAGGAAAAGGTGACATTTGAGCTGGGTATAAAATAAAAAGGCAGGGTTTGCTTGGTGAAAAAGTTGAAAAGAGAGAACATCAAGTTCGTAGAAAGGCAAAATTTTGCAAAAGTAGCCAGCCTTGTGAGAGACAGGATATGAGTAAAGGATGAAGGGGTGTAGGAAAAGAAAACATACATCTGTCCCTAACCAGGCCTAGATACAGTCAAATAGTTTCTTGCTGTAAGCATTGGATAGAATGCATGAGAACTTGCCTCTAACCTCATACCCATGGGGGTTAGGGTATGATCTTCACTATAGCACAAAGCCATAAGTTGCAGCCTAAACCAGTTTGGTAAAGTATGTTGCTGAGGGTCATACAAATGCAACTTTCTCCTTGTCAGTTTTATGTAGTGTGGGTTAAAGGCCTATATAGAAGCCCATCTTTTCTCTGAACAATCTGATTATAAGGGTAACAAGAAATGGGGTCAACAAACCTATCTACCATTCAGTAGCCAACTGTTAGGTCAAGGTCTTAGTATAAATGAGCAGAACTAGAGGTTATTCCTTCTCTTCTAAGCAGAGGCCTGCTGCCTCCCAGGCCTCTGCTATGAACAGCCTGTCCCCATTGCCTATGCATGCAGTCCTGCAACAGGAGTTCAGATCCCAGAGCCTCCTGCAAAAACTCCAAACTGTTGAATTTTAAGGCAGACAGAAACATCGGGAGTCATCTGGTCTATCTGACATCTGGGAAGCAGATATGGGAGTCAGTAATAGAAGAAGCTAGATATAGCTAGCTGAATGAGAAGCTAAACATCCTGAAAGGCCTTTGGCAAACCTGCCAAACTTTGTAATTGTAAAAAGATAAAATAAAATAAAAAATCTCATGTCCCCCAGCACTGGGGCAGCCTGGCAGGAGCCTTTCATCCAGCCAGCCTGTGTCTTCCTGTTGCTTGCTTTAGAGGATTCAGAATGTTTTGGTTGGTCACTTACTTCTTTTTTCTTGGAAGTTAAGTATATGATGAGTTTCCTCTTGGTGTGAATCCCAGACGAGTGCAGGAATGGGCCCCAAGCCAGTGTTAGGAAACCTCTTATTTCCAGCAGGACACCAGGATCTTTTTCCGGACTTGGATCTTCCTGCTTGGAGATGGCTGTGTTTACTAATGCTTCCCCCAGCCCAGTTCTGGATTCAGAGTGGGCACCGTGTCCCGTGTACTGAGCACATGGGTGACCGAGTGGGTGAAGACGAACAGGTGAGTGGTGCTGAACTAGCTGTAGAACGCTCTGAACACAGAGGTGAGGGCGGTTGAACTTGCTACGGATACCGAGCTCCCCTGAAACAAACTGCCCGAGTTTCACTGGTGAAGGCTTACACATTCTATGTTAACAAATGGCAACATTTGGGACTTTCTTTTGCCCAACAAGAGGTGCCTAGCTGAGCCACTGTCCGTTTGAGTGGCTTCTATATTACCTTTCAGGGTTCCTATTAACACTAAACCCTGGGCCCCAAGGATGACTTCTAGAAGGGAACCCCAGGATTTGGCAGAGCAGCCCAAAGCTCCTATTGCCTGCCAGGCTTCCACAGCTCTCTACTCCACAACCCATTCCTTTATATCAAGCCTCTTAAGAGAAGTTTCTTAGGAGCATCTAGCTGGCATGTATACCCTGCATGCAAAAACCTTATGCAGAAAAAATGGCTTTCCCAATAATTCATCCCAAGGGTCTGCTGCGCCCAGGCCACGGCCTCTGGAGAGAAGCTACTGTTTGCCCCTAATCTGTTTCCATATCTTGGAACTTGCCCCCAAGCAAACCTAGGGCATCCCTATGGCTCTCCACTCATGAGTAGGAGCTGGGAGCAGGAGGGGGTGCCTTTAGCAAACCAACCATAGTCAAATTCGAGCTTCATTTTGCTTGCAATCTGGAAATGCCTTTGAAATCCTTCAGGGACACAAATGAGCTATTATCTTCAATGCTGCTCTATTTCTAATTTCTTTAAGTGGGGAAACGGGGCATGAAGTAGATAATAGGATCATGGAAATTTGAGCTAAAAGGGATCTTCAAAAGCATATCACCCAACCCCCTCTCCTGCTAGTGCAGAAGTCTAAGGACTGGGAGGGACCCAGGAGCACACAAACAGAAGAGGAGAAGGTGACTGGTCTCTAGGGTCTCTAGTTTGTACTTGAAGAGGAGCTGGTCTCGGCTCTATATAAGAAAGGCTCTTCTACAGAGAGCCAGCTTGTTAGCTTGCTTCTCCCTCATTCTATGATTGTGTGCACACAATGACAATCTTGAGAGAGATCAAAGGGGCTGAGACGGAATGCGCATGACAATATTTGGAAAGGTCCAGAAAGAAACCCTGGAGGGCAACCAGTCCTGGGAAGGAGTGTTGCTTGTACACAGTGCATATCCTTAGGCTATTGCGCTATGTGCCTATAATTCCCAATCAAATCTTAATACGCACATACATAACATATATATGCACACACACATACTACCCACACAGTGTTTTCTATGCCATTTTACATGTCAGTCTCTTAATGCACTTCTTGTTCTTCTTAGAAAAGCAAGCAGGGATTGGATTGAAACTGCATTCCAGAGAGCATGGCTAAGTGATGTTTTAACAGAGAACCTGAACACCAATACCTGATTCAAGTAGAGCAGAGGCCATGGGCTGGGTGGGAGTAGAGAAACTTCAAAGCTCACATCAAGAAAAAGACACCTACACCTCCTTTGTCACCAGCTGGCGGCAAGAACTTGGGTAAGCTGGTCCTCTTCCCAGCACTTCTGGGAGAGGGCAGCTGAAGGCTCAATCCCACCTTGAGATGCAGGATTCCATGGAAACCCATAGAGGATGACAGCAAAGACGCCTGCTCCGGAGCTAAGGCCCTGCTACTCCAGAGCTCTATAGTCCAAGGCTGGACATGCATGGGCTTCCCCTACAGAGTGAGCTCTGTGAATCTTCTGCCGTTCCCGGAGATCCCTACACCTGCTTTGTAGCCCAAGGGAGACAGAGAACACAGGCCTGTGGGGATGGTGTTGAGGCAGGCCAGAGCTAGGGCCTTAACTCTTCCCCAGCAGCTGAACCTCCTTCCTCCAGGAACACTGACAACTTCCCTAATACAATAAGGGCTTTTCCTGGTGCTGTCGGGGCTTCACTCCCCTTTCCTACAGAAAGGAGAGGGGAGGAAAGAAGGGATGAGGTGGAAAACTGGGATTGCTGTGGAAATAGCTTTGAGGGAAAGACACAGTCCACTTGGGTTTCAAGAGTGTTTTTGTGAGGGGTTCCAGATTCCAATTGTGTTTTCCTTAGGGCCCTCAAGCCCCCTGGGCAGTCTGCGGACATGAGACTATTGCTTGCTGACGTCTAGCTTAGCCCCTGTAGAGACCATCCTCTGTGTTGCTCCACGGTGGGTAGCCACAAACACATCAGCCCTTCTGCTCTTGTCCTGGCAGCAGAGAACCTCACAACACCCTCAGTAAAGAACCCGGCCTCATGGAGAAGAGGCCGTTCTTGCATGATTCCCATGAGTGGGACGTCCTACCTTGAGCCAACCAAGAGTCGATGGACTCTTGATGCATCTCCAGCTAATCTGGACCTAGAGTACCACTTGTCAGCTGAAGTACTAAATCACAGACTGTGGAAGAGGTCTTGGGTTTCCTCCAACATGCTTCTTCCCTCCTTCCATCTTAGCAGGCACATAAACACCCGGGGTAAAGATGCATTCCCAGCTTCCCTTACAGCTAACTGACCAAAACCTATCCATTAGGGTTTCAGGGGAAATGGAAATGGTCCTGACACTTTCTAGGAAATGCCTTCATTTCTGAAGGTATTCTCTCCTCTTTGCTGAAGAATTCATACATCTAGCAGCTGCAGCTTTAGCAGCCATCTTGGCCATGAGTGACTTTGGGAGCGGGCACTACCAATAGCAGAGCTGGCCACAGAAGTAGAAGAAGCCCTAACGCTGTCTGACGATGTGGAACATCACACCAGTCCCAGATTCTCTACCTACAAACTTTTCCCTAAGCAAATGAGTAAAACAAAATAATTCTCAACCAACTAGAGTTATTAGATGCTAATTCTTCTGGATGGAATACCTCTAGATTCTCTGACATCAGTTTTCACGAGGTCCTTGCTCCAGATCCTAGTTTGGGCAAAGAGGCCAGGAGCTCCAGTCACCCAGATAGTATACCCTCTGCTGAGACCTGCTCTCCCACCCTTAGACTGCTGATGTCACTTTCTCTCCAGGTCCCTCTTATGTGCCATGTTCTCAGGTAGACTACTTGATACTCCCTCTCTTCTGCCCTCCCAGAGCTGCCCACACTGCCCCTTTGTAGAGTGTCATCACTTGGTGAACACCTTACCTAAGACTCACCTTTCCTAGCAGGCTGCCCCTAACCCACGCAGGCAGGGAACAGCCAGGCTGGTCCACCATGAGTCAGTCCTGGGCCCAGGCACCACACTTGAATTTCTGGGCCAAACCTTGGATGGTAGCACAAAACCGCACTACAAAATGCCAGCTTCTCATAGCTGATGGCTCTTTCATCAGCCTTGGGTGGATCGTCCTACCTCCACTGCACAGAGGATAACTAAGACCCAGGACTTGCCCAGGACCGGAGCCCACAGTGGGATGGACACAGGGGAAGGGGACTAGAGCTGTGCTGGGACGAGAATAGGGGGTAGGGTGACTGAGAGAGTATTTCCATTTGTTGTGGTTCTGTGAGCATGCTGGGAGCAGGGGCCATCAGTCTAGTGACGAGAGGGGTCTCATTCGCCCAGGTTTCTCTGCAGACACACAAAAAGGAAAGGAAATGGGAGAGAAGTAGATCCACAGCACAAGTAGAACAAGGAAAGAAAGGCCAGTCCTGGATGTTTGGAGAATGTCAGGGGCCAAGGTTTGGGTGAAACATGACAGCTTATCCAACAGTTCAGAGTACAGTCATCCTATTTCTCGTTAGCAGCATCCTATTTCTCTGAAGTCCAGGCAGTGGGAAAGGTCATAGAAGCATGTCTTCATGTACACGTAACATGTACACACACATATACACACAGACACACACATACACACACCCCATAATGCTTCCTGCAAGGGAGGGGCAAATGGATGGCCTCCAGGACGGGCTGTAGCCTCCTAAGTTCTGCGTCCTCATTGTCCCTGCCTTACAGTTCTAGTAGGCAGCTTGAGGGGGTGAGGAGCCAGCTCCTGCGGTGCGTGAGGTTTACGCATCCTAACTCGACTGTTTCATTCAATCACATTTCCTGTTTATCATCATCTCTGCATCACTGAGTCACCCAAAACTATAGAGGTCCCCTTTCCTGGAGCCTACTGGGACCCATTCTCCCTCCATTGAGTCCTCCTCCTACGCTGCCTCGTACCCGAGTCTGTACAGTGTTTCCTTGTGTCTTGAGCTGTATTGCCCCAAAAATGTTACGCTGGAGTCCTAGGCCAAAGCTCGCGAATGGGAACCTCTTTGGAAATAAAATCTCCACAGATGGGCTCAGTTAAGGTGAGATCCTAGTGATGGATGTGCTATATGACCTAGAGAGGCACCGAGATGCACAGAGAAGACACCGGTGATAACAGAGGTAGAGGCGGGAGCGTGGTGTGCACAAACCAAGGAACTCAAGGACTGTCAGCATCAACAGACTGGGGACACTGAAGGAGTCTCCCTTGACTTCAAAAGAAGCAGAGCCTGCTGTCCCCTCCAGTGCATGACCCCATCCTCCAGGGCTGGGAGAGAATTTCCATTGTTCTAAGGCACAGTTTATGGCACTTTGTCACAGCGGCCACAAAAAACCAGGGCAATATTTACCATGGCTGATAGATGGATGTCTTCCTACCCCATTTGATAGTGATGCCCCAAAGCATCAGGAGTCTTGCTCCCCATGTACCCCAGGCTTCAAGCCCAGTGCCCTTGAGTGAGAATAAATAAAGGACTAGTGACCTAACAGATGACTCTGAGGCTTCCCAAGTTCCTTCACAATTACAAGGAATTCTGGTAAGGTCAGGAAATTTTATCCTGACTGCCACCTCCTCCCGCATAGCCAACAAAAATAGGTCGGTCCTTTCTAAAATATGTTCACATGCGCATGTCTCTCTGTGGATCATGTGCTCACTGTCGCTCCCATGAGGCTAAGCTCTGCTAAACTCCACGTCATGTCTCATGCTGGGCTGGGTACTCAGAGTGTTGACAACTGTGACCTCCAAGAAAGGGGCCAAAAGGGTAAAGGGACGGGAGGGGATGGGAGCTAGCAAAAGGCCATTGTCCCCAGTCAGACCCCGGCACAGGAGCTGGAGCAGAGGACACCTCCACACCCTCTGGAGTCCCTGTTTTTCTGTGCTGTGAGTCCTGTCACCTGCACCATGACTAGAAGTGACCAAGGTCCAGACATGATGCAGGAAGTTATAGAGAAGTGGCCACACAGTTAAAAAAGAGAAAAAAAAAGCCCATGGCAAGGACTTAGAGAAGGGCCTGGATAAAGAGAGAGTATAGAGGCTAGAACCCCTCAGCCCTTCATGACTGGTGTCTTAGGCAGGACTCATGGAGGCTTCACGGGGTCTGACTCTGTGTGCTCAGGGTGAGCATGGCTGTCCTTCATATTGACTCTTAGTGACGCTTAAGGATCCTTGAGTTCCAGGATCCCGCTCAGATTCCCAAACCCAACAGTGGTCCAGTCCCTGAATAAGTGGCATAGTAGCTGTGTATAACCCATGCACACCCCCGACGCGCCTTCAATCCCTCTGGATTATAACAGCAGTAAACGCAAATTCGCTGTATCAGCTGCTGTTCAACTGCGTTGTTCGGGGAAGAGGGGCAAGAACGAAACGTCTGTGTTCAGTACAGAAACGAGACATTTTCCAATTTTCTGTCGACAGAAATGAATGGCTGAATCCTTCGGTATGGAAGCAACTGGTGTGGAAGGCTGATTGCACTACCCTCTGAAGTGTCCAAGCACGGCACATAATGTCACACTCAGACAGAACCCAAGGCTCATGGCTGATGCCCACAGGGCTCCCTCTTCCACTGCCCAAAACTGAGGCTCTGGCAAACATAACATCAAGGAAAAAGATCTGCCCCGCATGGCACACAAGGCAAGCTCCTCTTTCCACCTCCTCACATTGGAAGAATGTGTGAGTGAGCAAATAATGAATGAATGAATGAATGAATGAATGAATGAATGAATGAATGCGTGGGCATTCCTACGGCAGTATCTTTCCCAGCTTCTGCAGAGTTCCTGACAGAGTAGGGCCTTAGTAAACATTTCAGTAATAAATAAAAACAATAATAAGAGTTGTTGTGGGCTGTGGACCCCCAGACCCTGAATTTCCTGTGACCCCCCTGCCTGCCGGAGTAAACAACTTGTTTTCCTATGCTTGCAGCTGCTCTGAGCAAACAACTTGTT
This sequence comes from Ondatra zibethicus, assembly GCA_004026605.1. Taxonomy (NCBI): domain Eukaryota; kingdom Metazoa; phylum Chordata; class Mammalia; order Rodentia; family Cricetidae; genus Ondatra; species Ondatra zibethicus. Next base: position 58,330 of record PVIU01000110.1, read on the forward strand.
TTGCAGCTGTTCTGAGCACGAGACCCTCAGGAGTTCCAGATGGCAGGGGAATGGTTTCTGGTGGACTTGCAGCTGAGAGTTAGGGCATGGTCATTAGTCAAGGAGACCATATATAAGCTGCCCTGGACCACAATAAAGGGGGCATTCTTGGGTAATTATTGGCGTTACTTGTGTCTCTGTCTCTCTGTCTCTGTCTCTCTCTCTCTGTGTGTGTGTGTGTGTGTGTGTGTGTGTGTGTGTGTGTGTGTGTGTGTGTGTGTTTCATCTCCAGCCCCTTGCCCAACTTGCCAACCATCCCATAGTACAATACAGGCAATAGTACCATAGTATACATAGTACAAGCACTACAGGACCATAGTACACGTAATAGTATGGACACTACAAAGAGTGATGGAAATTTGGACCATGGGCCAGTGGTGGTTAAGCTACGGTAGTGGTTAAGTGGTTAAGAGGCCCAGAGCTAAGAGCCACTGAAATTGTGCTGAAGAAGAATCTGGCTAGTGCCTGGGCCAGCAGCTGTCACTCAACTCACTGCCGAGCCCTCTAGATCATCACAGTCATTGCTGTCACCGTCACCTACGGCAGTAGTGGGCCCAATGTGGCGAGAGCAATCTGGGTGTTTAGGTGGAGCTGTTCTTCAGGCACAGTGAGCCGTGCTAGACTTCACTGTGTGTGCAGAGCTGGGTCTGGGAAAGGATTAGGGCAACTGAACACCTGAGGGTAGAGAAACAGAGGGGCAGCCAGGAAGCCAGGGGACAACAGGGTCCCGAGGGCCATTCCAAGATACTTAGAGATCATGGTTGCTGGGGGAACAAGAAACAAGGAGAGGACAGCATCCTTTTAGATCATCTGTATGGAGGAGACTGGTGTCCTGACTTCATCCAGGCACAGGAAGGGGACTTGGTGACCAGTCTGTGGGGAGGAGGGCTGAAAGTCTGTGGGGAAGAGGGCTGAAGCTAGTGCTTTTTCTGGAATTAATTCTGGGGTTTGTGTTTCCTCTTCAAGCCTTCTTAACATCACGTATCTTCTGAGATTCTCCTTAGGGGCTACACTGTAAAGAAGAAAGAGGAGGTGTGTGCATCCCTTGGCCATGAGATAGGAGAACCAGGTTGGCCTTCTGAGGGACTCTGGAAATTTACCTCCTAACCCTCTGACTTCTGACCTACTTGGATGTGTTCATACCCTCAAGTGCTTGAGTTAAATTACACGTCACAAGCATGACGGAGGAGAAGCCCGAGTTAAATTACATGTCACAAGCGTGACAGAGGAGAATGACAAAGGTAAGAAAGAAACCTACGTCTTAAAACCCATAAACGTGGCCATGTTTGTTTGAGAATTCTGTGGATTTGTGGTTTCCAAAGCTTTGTTTACGGATGTCAAAGGGCATCAACCCTACAGGGCCCTCGGTCTCACCATTTCTTTACGAACCGCTGAAAGACTTCCAGGAGGAAATTAAACTAGGGTACACCATCATGAGAAAGCATAGTCCAGTTCCTAAGACGGGGGTGTGAAAGTGGGTGTACCTTCGAGTCCTGACAGCTAACAGTATAACAGTACTGAGACGTTCTATGAAAACCCCAAAGAGGACCAGGTAGAGACCCAGAAAGTAGTCCAACTGACATCAAGTCTCTCATAAGGGTTTTTCCCATGGAGCCTGTAAGATGGAAGAGCACATCACCATCCTGCCAATAGCACTGATGGTTTGAGAAATTACATGTGCCTGTTCCACAGGGCTTTCTGCTTGTTACATCTTCTGTGTTTCGGTGTGGCTATGAAGCACCCTACCCCCCACCCCACAGAGCCCGTGTGTCGGAGACTTGGTTTCTAGGTGGTGTTCTTGGGAAGTGAGGATGGTGAATTAACCCATTGATGACTTTCTTCCTCAGTGGCATATTGGGAGGTTGGGCCTGGGTGGAGGAATGCCAACCTGAGAAGGTTCTGTTTTGCCCAGGCCCCTTCCTGACTCTCCCTCTGCTTCTGAGGTGAGCTATGCCCATCTACCAGGATGTTTCGCTTCATCATAGCCCTGAAACAACAGAGCCAGCCAAGCATGGGATGCAGCTGCCAACATAGATCTCCCCTCCTTTACGTTGTTTCTCAGCTATTTATCACAGTCATCAAAGCTAACACATACAGTAAGGAGCCTTAGCTTCATTACCGGGAAGACACAATTGTCCCAGACACTTTGTGGGTTACGCCAGCTCCTCCACCCTAACCCTGGAAACTGTGTCTGCCTTTTCCACACTTGCACTTCAGCATGCACCGGTGAGCTTTGGAGCTGGCATTTGAGCCAAGGCTCCAAATTCCTGACCTTGAAAAACTCACCTCCACCTCTACCACCACCACCTCCACCTCCATCACCTCCTCCACCACCACCTCATCCTCCTCCACCACCACTTCCTCCTCCACCACCACCTCCCCTCCAGAGGCTGCCCTCCTCCACTGATGGCACTTATGCCGATATATATGCCCCTCTCTGAACCACAACATGGTGGAAAACACCAGCAAAACATCTAATAATCTATAGTTGTGAGCAGACGAAAAGGGAGCGATGCGGGGTTCAGGATGACTGAGATTCCTGTTCTTCTGGATATCTGGTGAGGGACCTTGACCAAGTCCCTTCCCCTCCCAGAAAGTGAAGGGAAGGGGACCAAATATCTCCAGGGCCCTACCCAGTCTACAAACCCCGAGAGCTATGTTCTGGAGGACTAGGAGACAGAATGACCTGGAACCCAACCAAACCACCCACACAGAGGCCCTGCTGTCCCAGGTCCCAGGCTCAGGTGTCTGAACTCTCACCGTGGGGCTCTTGTGTCTACCTGTCTCTTCCAGAGAGCAGCCTCATTCCCTCAGAAAAGAGAAGAGCTGGGCAGGAGTGGGGGGTGGGGTGGGCACAGTCCTAAGATGCGAGAGCCCTGGCTTTTCCACCTGTCAGCAGCTGGGCCCTGGGCCTTTCTCAGAACACGTCCCTCACTGCCATCTGCAATGTGGAGTGTGGTTGCATGGCAGCAGGGCTAACACTGAGTCCATAAACTAGCTAAAAACAAAATGGATCCCATTTCGCTCTCTCAACGGCTGGTTTGGAAGGTTTCGTGCCTTGGCTCACACTGAAGAGCCTGACCCAGGGCCCAGACACTGTGCCACGCACTTCCTATGGACTCTCAAGGAATGTCTCCATCAACCCAAGGGAAATGTCACAATTCCATCCCATTCCTCATCTGAGAAAACTGAGGCATTGTGGGTAGCTTTGGTGAGGGTTGTGGTGGTTTGGATGAGAATGGCTCCCATAGGCATCTATATTTGAATGTTTGGTATCCACTTAGTGGAAGGATTAGGTCTGGCATAGATCTAATATATAGATCTATTGTTGGAATAGATGTGTTACTGGGGGTGGGCTTTGAGGTTTCAAAAGCCCACCCCATGCCTCCCCCTTGCCTAGCACCTGTGGATGAGGATGTAAGCCCTCAACCACTGCCCCAGCCCCATGGCTGCTTTTTACCATGCTCCCTTCCGTGGTCATAGACTCTAATCCTCTAGAGCCATGAGTCCCAATAAACTCTCTTATAAGGTTTTTAATCATGGCATCTCTTCATAGCAACAGAAAAGCTGCCTTGGTTACAGCAACAGAGAAGTAACCAAGACGAGGGTCTATTTATACCAGTCCTGGGCTAGGCACGTCACAATCGCCATCTTATGTTTTGCTCAGTTCTCCAGAGTCACCGCCACAGGCATGTGGGAGCCTGCATGCCCCTGAGAAAGATCTGGACCCTGAAGCCAGGGTGGTGACTGGATAATGGAGAAACGTGTGCAGTTCATTTTAGCTTCCAGATGATTCTTACAGAGTGTAGGTTCATAAAAGTGAAATTTCCCAGCCAGAGGACACCCTCCCCAGGGCCTTCCTCCCTGCCTGTCCTGATCTATCTGCAGAGCAGTCCACCTGCCAGGACTTCTCCTTGGCACGTGAGTGCTGGGGTTTGCCTAGCAGGAGCTCCCGCCCTCTGGTCTCAGCAGTGCCAGCGTCTGCCATGACTGATGGCTGGGACTCGTGCAGAGAGACCTGGAGGGATGCTCACAAACTAAACCCAGTCTCCCTCTCCTCCCAGGTACCAGGCACATCTGATGATGGAAGAACTTATAAACAGCTATCGTCAAATTAATCTCGATGTTGGAGAAATCATAGCGGCTGTAAAGAAGACTGAGTGTGTCTGGCTCGCCAGCTCGTTAGGGGTACTTCATAAAACAAGGAAGCAGCATTAATATCATCCGGCCTCTTCGACTCCACAGCTGGGGTGGCAGAGGTGAGTGGCCACCTCAGCCGGGGTCAGGACCAATGCCTGGGGCAATAGAGGAAACACCAGCCATCGTTCAACCTCCGTAGACTGAGCCCATACCTGATGTTCAGACCTTAGGACCAGGACCACGGGACACAATAACTCTTCCTGGTGCCCTTGGCATGGTCTCTACGCCCCAGTGCCTCCTTTCTCTTACTCTGTCCCAGCTCAAGATCCACCTCCTCTGGGTGCCCTCCCAGGCCACTCACCATCACTCAGGGGCCTTGTGATGTCCACTTTACCAAAAATGATAGAGACCACACCAAATAAACAGGACCACCATCCTTGGCGGTGGTGGCCTCCCCTCTCCACCTGTGTTTCACAAGGGTTCGTGGAGGCAGCAGAGCCCTGAGGACAGTGATTAAATAGGTAGGTATGTACATCCAAGCTCTGAGGCTAGCCTGGGTTCATTAGCGTAGTCAGCATGGCTAGGCCTGGAGATGAACCTGGCTAATGACCTCTGCTTCTATGTTGCAGTAGTTATCTTGGGAATTTGGTGATGGCAGTGTGAGGGTATCATAGGGCTCAGGGGATAGGCGGAAACCCAATGACAAGACACTGAAGCTTGAGTCCCTGTGAACAACGCGTGTGTGCGCGCACACACACGCAAGCAGTAAGTGCTAAGTGTGCATGACTCAAACAAAAGAGACCCTCCTTCTTCATCCATGTGAAGTCACAGTAAACAGACAGCTGTCAGGAAGTGGACCCTCTCCATGCCCCAAATTTGTTGACACCTAGATCTGGGACTTCCAAGGTTCCAGAACAGTAAGAAATGAACTTCTGTTTTGTTGTTGCAACTGGAATAGACTCAAATAGTCGCTAAGGATGGGCCCTCTTAGAGGAAGATCCAGGTGTCCCCAGTCAACACGCCACCCCCCGCAGTATAGGGAAGCTGCCTTTGACCAGCCTTGAGCTAGGTTCCCAGGCTAATACTTCCCATGTCGTGTTGCAGACATCAAGTTTAATGGATGTTTCTAGAAGTCATACACTCTGATTCACTTATGTGAGCACATACAGAACACAAATGTCTGTGGTTGGACAGTTTGGGAAATGCTAGTGAAGGAAAACCAAAGATCTCTTCTTATGGTAGGCCCTTGCCGAGCTCTGAATGAACACAAGATGAAACTCTTCATGCCAGGGGTATATATGCAACCCTGCAGGACTGTGAGCATCTGTAACCTTCCACAGGAAAGCCACTTAGCAGCAAAGGGCCCTGGCACCTGGTAGAAAGGCATGAGAATTGCCACTCCGAGCTCCTATGTCAAGTTCACTCCCATCTGCGTCTTCTAGAAGTCTCTTGGACACACACCACTGCTTCTCCTCCTCCCAGCCCCCACTCCCTAGAAGCATGCTAGCTAACCCCTTACTGAGAGCACCGCCCAGCACTGCTTTCTGGGAGACTGCGGGATCCTTGCGTGTTTTCATGGTCTTCTAGAACAACACCTAGCTCACAAGCCTGGGCTCGGAGTAGACTATGGATGCTTGATTCCTGAGCACCAGGCAATGTTGTTCTGTCGGTTAGAGTTGACTGTGAGGACTGGCGATGCCCCAGGTCATCCCGCTCTCAACAGAGCTCCTTCCCCGCCATCCCTTCCTTCCCTGCAGCATGCTCCCCCACCCCTGGCCTGCTCAGGGTGCATCCTTTAACCCTTGTTCAGCCACAGCACCTCCTCCCCCATCATATCTGTCCCCAGACTAAGAGAACCATTTCCCACAGATTTCAATTTCTTCAGGGCAGGTAAGGGACTGGGACCATGCATGGGCACAGAGTGAACATTACACAGATGTCTGCTGATGCTCTTGTGTTGGTGCCATCTTTCTGTCCCCAGAACCTGGCATGGGGTCCTGGGCCAAAGGCAGAGACCTGTGCTCAGTGTGCATCTGCTAGATGAGTTGAAGAAACTCATACCTACTTAACCAGGGCCTCCTTATAACCGTATGACCTATTGGGAGGTCACTGTGATGGTTCCCATGTCACAGATGAACGTGTTGAGGCTCAGCCTTCTTCCTCTTACCATATTCAAGGTGGCAGGAGGCAGCAGAGGCATCTGCACATGGCGACTCCCAGCTGGCAGCCACATGTAACAGTGAGGCATCCCGCTGCACACCTGCACACCAGGCCTCACCGCAGGTGCAGGACATCCCCAGCTTACATCATCGTGGCAGGTGAGAATGAGAACCCTATCGTCAGAGGCTAGAACCAATGGCCACTTCAGAGAGAGACCTCGGACATCCCGTCACCCCTCACAGGGTTCTTCTGAAGACAGAGAAGCCCCCCACCAGGGCACTGGGGCAGGTTCAGACCAGCAGAGGGGAGGGACAGGAGAGGAAGCAGAGAAACAGAAGAAATGACTGGACCAGCAGGAGAAAGTGGATGGAATGGGCAGGATGACAATGAGGCGAGAGGGACCCAATACTCCAGAAAAGGAAAAGAAAACTCAGACAAAAGTGACAGCCACAGGACTCTGACATTTACCTCTTGGATTGGATGTGGGCCCATGGCAGGCGGGGCAGGGCCAGAACTGGCCTGACAGCTGCAGAGTCCAGGCCTCCTTCCCTTCGAGGACCCCCAGACTTCTGTGGGATTGTGTGGCCTCTCCCCATCCCATGTGGCAAAAGAATGGTCCATCCTGATGCCCAGACAGACCACTGGCTTAGTTCTGGTTGTGGAGTCTGTTATGCGTTCTCTACCCGCTTCAGGAGTGTTCAGAGGTGTCCCCAGGGAGGCTGTGGCTAGAGGCCATCTGTGTCTCTGCCACCCACAACCCAAAATGGAGGCTTATTAACTGCTTGGACAAGTAAGCTACATGTGCCAAGCCTGACCGTTTCCTGTCTGCCTAGATCCCATATGTACCTCCCAGTACCCTCGGGACTGTTTCTGACCTGGACAGTGCTTGCAGGAGGGGAGGGAGCACAATGGTGAGGCTCAGAAAATGACCATCTTTTGCTAAGTACTTCCAGGCCTTTGCATATCACACACTCTATAGGCATTGTAACTGGCTTCTGTCTTCTCATGATGCTGGGATTAAAGCAACTCTATCCCATCTTTTCAGAAGGGGATAGCAAGGTTCAGAGAAGACAACCAAGTTGCCCAACTGGTAGATAAGTAAGCCAGATTGCCTGAGGGCAAAAGCTAGGCATTCCTTGCCATCACTTGTGTGTGTGTGTGTGTGTGTGTGTGTGTGTGTCCCTCTCTTCTTCTCTCTCCTACCCCCCCCACATATACACACACCACCACCACTACACCATGCCTTTCTGAAGGACACTCAGCAAATGTAGCCCCAGCCCCACCTGGGAACAGGCCCCTGGGAATTGGGAAAAACTAAAGAAACCTTAGTTTGACATTAGAAAAAGGTTTGGAGATAGCGAACAATGACGGATGCACAACACTGTGTGTGGGAATATGTAATGCCACTGATTTAAAAGGCAAACGTTATGCAATATGTATTTTACCACAAGAGAGTCCTTAAGATAGCTCAGGGCACCAGGGACAGCTCCAACTGAGAGTCTCCTCAGGAGGCCTCTCTCAGGCCCCAACCATTGATTCATCGTCAAGCTCTGACCCCCTTTAGCCCAGTTACACCCCTGTTGTCTTCAAGACTCGCTCAGGCATCTTCTGTAGACCCACCCTTAACTGTCCCACCTAGAGGGAGGGGATGCATGGCACTTCTATGTGGTCTTAGGTTAAGACCAAAGAGCTCACTGGCTCTCAGAGTCAAAAGACCTGGCTCTCATCCTTACTGGGACTTCGGAGAACAGAGTCCCACCCCCAGCCACTAGATAGCTGGGGTCTCCAGCACAGGGAAGATGAGGACTTGAACAACCAAGTATTCCCTCCTAAAGCACTCCCATTTAGAAGGGGTATGATGTAACACCACAATCAGGGCGTGGCCTAGACTGGATAGATTGCAAAATTCTAGCTTTTCCCTCGAGTTCACGTAAAGTAGGATTCCTTGCTTAATTTATCTAAAAATCACTTTTTCTACAAATTCAGAAGTAAAAACTGGAAACTGCAGTTTGCCCCGTCTTAAGTCCAGGTCCTTTTCTGGTCCCAGACTCAGAGTTCTGGGATCTTCTAAGCACATATCTAAGTTCCCTGCTGTCTAGAGGTGGACACCCACTTGCCAGGGGGGCACTCTCAGGTATGGGCACAGACCTGGAATCCATGAGACTGATAAATGCCCGTTTGGGGGGCCTGAGGGAAGCAACAATGGAACTAGCTTCTGTCACCCCTCTAGCCTCTTGTCCCATCTGCTTTCGCTTGCTCCCACATCTCTCTGGGAAGGCACAGGGACCCTCCAGAAGAAACACCACCCCAGGTTAGCACCCAAGCTTTGCGTTCACCTCTTCTGCCTGCCCTCACTTGCCAGGCATGACCAAGCCGATGACCTCACACTGCGGCTGGCCTATCTTCTCACCCATGCATGCCACAGCGTCATCCCTGCAACAGTCTCCTGCAGTTCTGCAGCAGGCAACACGCTGCAGTGGGGCCACTGCAGCATCCCTCAGTTCCCTAGTGCTGGGGTGCCTCCCTCCTGACCTGGACTGACTTCTTCCTCTGCCCACAAGGTAAGGCCTAGGCTCTGGCTTGCTCACTCTGGCATCCAAGATGAGGGGCTCTAGGGAACACTGACTGGGCCAAGATTGAGGTTTGGGTTGTGGGATGAAAACAGTAGTACAGGAAGATGTGAGAAGAGATGTCCAGGCCTGTCTTCCCATCTCTCTCCCCTTTCTGGGGAACAGGACCTTCATTCAGCTTTGGTCAGCGGGCCAAGACTTCAGTGGTAAAGAGACAGGTAGTGGGAGGACTTGGGGCTTTTCACTCTAGGGAATGCACCCCGTCAAGCAGGCTGAGGTCTTGTGGAAGAGCATGTTTTGGTAAGGAAGGACAGCCCAGAATGGGAATGCTCACATTAATCCATGTTCCCACAGAGTTCAGGAGCCAAAGCTGTTGCTCTGGGATAGGGGTGGGCCAGGAAGGCAGGCAGCCCAGAAGGTGCCCCAAGTTCTCAGAAAGGGGGGCAAAGAGGGATTCTGGCAGCTGAGGAGGAAAACGAGAGCAACTTAAGCTGTCTGGAGAGAGAGGGAGCAAGGCAATCCCTCAGCTCCCACATTGGAGGGAAAAGAAGCAGCCGCTGTCCAGGTTTCTTCCATCCTTGAAACAGGTGCTAGCTGAGCCCTGCCCTACCCCCGCCTCATCTCTGACACTTCCTCTCCTGGGGAGGCCAGCCCTAAGCGCTAGGAAGCACATGTTGGCATCCCCATGCCCAAGCGACCATGCCCCAGGCAGCACACCTCATTCGTGTTTCAAGGAAAGTTGCCTCCTGGCCAGCACCGTTCCTTCCCTGCCTGCAGGGCCCTGTAACCTGCCAACAGAAGGGCACTCACCCACCAGGTGCTAAGGCACAAGTGGCTGCCTCCCAGAGAAAAGGCAAAAAGGGCAGAGGAAGTGCAAGTTCACACCAAGAGGAAATCATGGCTTTTTAGAGCAGGAAGGGTAATTAGGCCAATTATCTCCTTGGCAGACAGGAAGTGAAGTTGGAGAGGCCTCGGCTTTGACCAGCCTTAGAGGGCGGTTAGTGACAGAAAGGGAGCCAGGGCTACTTCCACTGAGCTCTACAAGGGCCTTTATATTACTCTTGCCTCTAGCTGGCTTCTGTATGTGCTTCATGTGACAAACCCCCAGAAAGCACAAACTCCGGAGTCGCCATCTGCTGAGCAGGGTCCCAGAACTGATGGGAAGACATCCTTGCTCCAGACCAATGGAGAAGCTCCTGGCGGAAGAAGGACCAGACCCTGGGCTGCTGATGAGTTTATCTCAGCTGCATGACTCCTCTAGCCCCTCGCCTGTACCCTCACTGAGCCTGGAGGTGGAAGGGCCTGGTAGAGTGCAGGGACCACCACAATGACCCTTAGCTGGGGTGGGCCGACCTGGAGAGGCCTGAAGTCCATGACACGCGTGGTGCACCAGGAACGTTTCTAGGGAAATGTGACACGGTCCCTAAAAGTGAGTGCCTGTGAGGACAGCGCAGAAAACAGCGGAGCTGCTCATGCCATAATGTTAAATAAAAATGGAGATGGGGCTGGAGAGATGGCTCAGTGGTTAAGAGCATTGACTCCCCTTCCAGAGGTCCTGAGTTCAATTCCCAGCAACCATATGGTGGCTCACAACCACCGGTAATAAGATCTGGTGCCAACTTCTGTCTGCAGGGACACATGCAGGCAGACCATTGTATACATAATAAATAAATAAATCTAAAAAAAAAATGGAGAGTGTAGCTGGGCCTAGTGGTGAAAGCCTCTACTCCCAGCTACACTCTGAGGCAGGAAGTTTGAGGCAGGTCTAGGTAACTTGGGAAGACTCTCAAAACTTTAAAAACAAAAAGCAAAAAACTGGGGAGTGGTATTTTTAAAAGGCCAGGATGTACTCAAGAGTGAGCACTTGCCTCCTAGGCATGAGGCCTGATTCCATCTCCAGTACTGGAGACACAAACTGGTTATAAGCCAACTCTAGGAGCATACCAAGTGCGCATACAGACAATGGAGAAGGAGCCAGGCAGTGGTGATGCACGCCTTTAATCCCAGCACTTGGGAGGCAGAGGCATTTGGATCTCTGTGAGTTCGAGGTCAGCCTGGTCTACAGAGTAAGTTCCAGGGCAGGCTCCAAAGCTACAGAGAAACCCTGTCTCGGAAAAAAAAAAAAAAAAGAAAAGAAAATTGGAAGGCACCTCCTGCTTGTGCTCACTGGATCACACCAGGGTGAGTGTGGATGGCATCTCCTGCTTGTGCTCACTGGATCACAACAGGGTGAATGTGGGAGGCATCTCCTGCATGTGCTCACTGGAACACACCAGGATGAATGTGAAAGGCATCTCCTGCTTGTGCTCACTGGATCACACCAGGGTGAGTGTGGGAGGCATCTCCTGCATGTGCTCACTGGATCACACCAGGGTGAATGCCCTCACTTTACTTTCTAGACTTTCCAGATCGGGATTCCATCATCTCTGTGATGTAGCGCATGTCCTCTGTGATGCCGCCAAGGTACTCTAAGAAAGACTGCAACGCGGACTCCCGGCATGAGAGGCATCGCTATCAGGACACAGGCTGCACCTCCCAGACCTCTGGCAGCTGCCTCTGGGTAAGTATCCCAGGACACAGCTCCCGGCTGGAGACATGGGGACAGTCCTCCAGGCATTCTAACCCTGTACTGCAGTCCCCTTGTGGGGACACTGGCTCCCTGCTGAGAACAGAAACCTCCTCATAGCCTGACATCCCCATATGGACACAGAACCTGGCTTTCTGGAGTTGCTCCTAACAGATACAAACGCCAAGCAAAGACTCCTCACATATGCTTACCTCAGTGTTGGGGGTGGCAGTGTGTTGGGGGGGGGGTCCTAACAGTCTACAAACTACAGAAGACACAGGGGGATCAACTCTGGGTGGCTAGTCACCTTGGATCAATCACTTGTATCAACATGGAGAGGGTGGCAAAGGCTTTTGGCACTTGGGGCCTCAATTTCCTTCCAGGTTCTCAATTCCTCGGCACAGGCTATGGTTATACCTGGAGGAAATGAGATGATAATGGACCAACCCTGACTTACACCTTACTTCTAACACACACACCTTCTTGGTCTCATTGCCACACCCAAGCCTTTGATCTCCAACTTTGTTCCCCAACATTGGTTCCTTCTAGCTTCTTCTCCCCCACGGTACAGGTGACTTTTCCTCTCACCTCTGCAAACCCAGCCAGGCCCCTGACATTCAAATGCTCTGGAGTCTCTTTCCTTAAGGGTTGAAATTCAATGACACTTCAGACTGTGACATCTGGACGGAGTGACACAGCTGCCAGAGGAGCTGAGGTTTTGAGACAGGCAGCTCCCAGGGCGAGCCTAGTGGATAGGGGATACCTATCCAGATGTGGAGAGAGCATCAAGACAGCATGGGCAACTCTTACTAGTGAAGCTTGTGTCCTGCTCCTGCTAAGACTGCAGAAGAGTCCCAGGGGTCTCTGCTCCCAGACATTGTCAAAGTCCCCTTCCCTCTGCCGAATTCCATGTTTATCCACATGCTGGGCTGCTCATAGTTCCCCAAAGCTGGCTGCTCCCCTTGTCTCTGTCTTTGTGATCTTACCCTGTCCAAGGCACATTGAAGACCCACTGTCTCTCGGTCCTCCACATCGACTTGATCCTGGTCATCCCCCCTTCACGGCAAGGCCCGTGACGGAAGCTTTCCTCTCACTCCTTAGACCTGGACCTGTGCCTCTAGCACACCTAGAAGGCTGCCATGGCCTCCCTCTGGCCTCAGCTCTCAGGCACCGGCGCCAGAAGAAGTTACATGAACACCTCTTTTTGTCCCGTGAGTTCCAGTGGACAGAAGCAAAACCAAACTATCCCAAAGGCCTCAGAAACTGGTCTCCCCCTTCCAGACTAGTCTCTGCATTCTAGAGACCTTGTACTATACAGCCCTGGAGTTAGGACTTAGGGAGACTTGTTCAAACACAGGGCCATGAAGGATTTAGGGAGACTTGTTCAAACACAGGGCCATGATGACTCTACTGACGCCCTTGCAACTGCAGAAAGCAACAGTTCTACACAGGTCTCTCCATCATCACCGATGCGCACATACCACATGCATGTCCTGTTCTTGGGTACTTGTCTCCCACCCCACCTGGTACTCACTACCTCAATGTACCTGCCACCGTTGAGGCACACCCAACATCCCTCCACAGTACCACCTCTGACTTTACATGATCCTGATCCTTGGGACAGTAAAGACCTACAGCTATGAACTGGGAGGGGGGGCAGCCATCTACCCTGTCTTTGACACCTGCTGTGAGCCAGGTGCCTTTGCATAGTTTTTACACACCCTAGGAGGCAGGTTTTAAGATGGTCATTATCCAGATGATGCTCAGAACAGTCCCTAAATTCCCCTTCCAGGTCAAGACAGTCAGGACTCAAGTTCTAGACTACTCCAACTGAGGCCACTTTGCCACCCCTGTGGGCCATCTGCTCCGATGTCTCAGGGAGCCTAAGTCTTAGTAGGTCTCTCTTAGCGCAGTGTTTGGTCCAAGCAGGTATCTAATGAATATTCATTAACTCAAATGAATGACAAGTAAGCAAGTGGTGGGATGGATGGGTGAACACATGAGGAACAGGCATTGCCAGTGCTTCATCAATCACCTGAGCCGAGCCTCTCCAAGGGAAAGCCACCCTGTGGCTGAACCGTACCAGAAACTGACGCTAATTTGCTTCACACTATGCTAAACCGGGAGATTTTTAAAGCTATTTACACCCATGGAGAAACTAATGTGAAAGTGTCCTGGACATCTGGGCAGCCGTGGTCCAGTAGAACTGAGACACCCACAGTCATGGGTGAGAGTCAAGAGCCGATTGTCTTCTGGCCAGCTCTAGGAAAACTCCACCTAACACAAGATACAGCCCAAAGCCGTGGCGTCACCTCCCAAGGAAGCCATTGAAGTTCCAAAAAGAAACTTCAAGATGTTTATTTAAAGAGAAAAAGGACACGGGGAAAGGAAGGTGAGAAAACAGAAAAAGAGGTTGCTGGGCTGGCATCTGCATACGTGACTATCAGTCTGGGCGGCCTTTCCCTTGCATCTGTAAAGTTTAATTGTATTTGTTGTTTTGTGGGAAATTTCTACTTAAGAAAACTCATTAATTAGCGGGGCTTATCGAATGCTGGTCCGAAGGGAAATCCAGAGAAAACTGGAACAAGAGCGATACTCCATCTTTTCGGGGGCCATGGGGTACCTGATCCATTTACAGGTGACTTGTGCAAAATCCTGAAGTCAGTGTTCCTACAGCAATGGCTAAGAGAATAAAGACAACACGCATTGACTTTGTAGTTGCTGGGTCTTAAGCTGGGGGAGAATTCTTCTGAACATGTTAGATATTTAGTTCTGATAACCCAGGTCGTGTGCATTGCTAAGGCACTAAGGCCATTAAGCCAATTGCATTCTGTACTATTTTGGATTATTGAAGAACTATCCTGGAAATGTACTGCTAGCTGGAGAATTCTGAAATGCGGAACATTAACTTAAAAAAAAAATAAAATCTTAGAGTTGATTAATATTGATCTATCTTTAGGGAGAAATGAAAGTGGCCACCTAATTTGTTTTGATTGTTACTGAGGCTGGATGGAAGTGTTATTTTGCTTTACCAAACTGAGGTCTCAAATAAACCAAAAAGAAAATCAATTAAAGAAAAACCAGAACCCCTTCAAGGGTCTGGCCTCGTAGGACCCACATGTCTCCCTTTACACAACACCACAGCACAAGCCTCCGCCAAGAACATCCCTGTGTCCATGTGTCACAGTAAATCACTTCAGCTTTTCCACCCAGGCTGGGAAGAAAAGAACAAAGGCCTGAGCCAAGAGGGCAGCTCTTGGGGGTGGGGCGTGTCTCATGAGGCCACAAAGAAGGCAGGGAAGCTCTGTGGTCAGGCAGCAGTGAGGTAGCAAGCCATCCTCCCTGAGGGGACTGTTGGAGGCCCGCCCCAAAGACGGCCTAGACAGCCTGGACTAAGCACATCCGCCAAGAGAAACGGCTTCAAAAATGATGACCCCTTGAAGGAACCATGAATTTCTTTAATCAACTGATTTCCTCTGGTGTCTAAAACGCCTCATTTAACAAGGCTTGTTCTGGGCTGAAACTGAATAGATGTAATTGACAAACGCTTGAACTTGGGTTCCACTCTGGGGGGCGCGGGAAACACTTCTCTGTTGGCTTTTCCAAAGCAATTATAGGAAGGGAGTAAAGACACTTGGAAGGGTTCTTGTGATTCAATTTGGACACAGGTCCTGACTTTCCTCCTGACCTCCCAACCCCCACTCCACGGAGCACACAGTCTGAGACAATGGCCAGATCTGGTTTGCTTTCTCCCCAGAGAGGCCCTGGGGCCACAGATGAAGCAGCTGTCAGGTTAGCAGGCTATAACCAGCTTTAACTGGCTCACAGCCCACAGAAAGAACAGATTCTTATTCCAACAGTCCCAGGTGGGGCTGACATCCCTAGGATGGGGAGGGACCTCAGGGGCTTCTGTCCCAAGCATCTTCCTTACCAGGGATCCAAATGACAAACTTACAATTGTAGGTCTCAAGGATGTCAGTATACATAGAGAGGATGTTTTGGCGCTTTGGATCATGGCTTCAGCTACATGTCACGTGTCACCCCCAGATTGATTTATAAGGACAGTAAATCAATGAGACAGTGAACGAAAAGTTAAAACACAACTCAAAATGGGTTTTTCAGGTGAGTCAATAGTACAAGATTGCTAGTTAAGTACAGTACCCCTTTTCTCAACCCCAGTGTGATTTCTCCTTTCTTTCCAATGCCTTGTAGCTTGGACACTAAGATGCAAAGTGGACGGTATTGAGGACACAGGTGGCCAAAGATAGAGGATCTCTATGCAGATGGGCTGTTTCAGTGTGACAACTGACCCTTCCCATGGCCCCAGGCTTCTATTGTTATAAGATATGGGCTACGTGAGATTAGAGTCACCATATCTATACCACAAAAAGGGAAAGGAAAAGAGGGCGAGAGAGAGGAAAGGAAAAAAAGGAAAGGAAAAGAAAAGGCATTCACTCAAATCTTACAATGGGAGGTGGGGGTGGTGGGTGGGCGAGGTTGAGGACAGAGAAGCAAGGAGGTTCTAAACAGCAGGGAACGACAATAAATGGGGAAACAGCAAGAGAAAAAGCACACTAGGTTAATATAGGAAAACTAGTTCTTTATTGAGATTGTATATTAGTATTAGTGGATTCTGTGTGTAACAATGTCATCATGCACACGATACAAAAAAAAAGAAAAAAAAAGAAAAAAAAAGAAAGAAAAAGAAAAGGCTGGGCCCACCATGCTTCGGAAGGGTAACAGAACAAAAGCAGCGTACAATGAGCAGATGGCCGGGCTACACGACCACAGTACGGTTCAGCAGGGGAACATCTCTAACCGAGCGCTGTACATTGTCAACTGGGGGATGTAAAAAAATACAGATCATGCTTTAGTTTTAGTACAAGAAAAGGTGAAAAGATACACAACCAAAAGGATATTTGATACATAAAAAATTACCCACAAAATAAGAACAGGAAGTAATTCAGCACAGCGGAACACGCTACCCCTGTTTAATGGAAAACCATTTTGCTGAGGTTTTTGTTTTGTTTTGTTTTGCGTTATTTTATTTTGTTTTTGCATTTTTCTTTTTCTCTTCAGATTGCCAAACAGATTCTGGGGAGGCTACTTATGACTATTTGGAAGGGCCCTCAAAGTAGGCACCTTCTTCTTTCACGACTGATGCTGTTCTCCGTTTTCAGGCAGGTCTGGCTGGCCAGGCAGCAGAGGGAGCCGGCTGTTAAAGGGGCAGCCCTGAGGGCCAGGGCAGATGTCCAAAGATGCTCTTGACATTGTACAATTAAACAATTAGGACCCTATGGCCACGGTGGCTGCCCTTAAGCCAGGGACCTTGGTGCATCAATTTTTCCAGAGGCTGAAATAGCAGCAACTGTCATTTTCATCATAGATTTTCTTTTATATATTTAATAAATTTTGCCTCCAACTAAATTTTATGCCTGGGTGCTGCCAGGAGGCCAGCTGATGGTCACCCAGACAAGTGGAAAATGGGCTGCTACAGCCTCCAAGCCAAGGCAAAAGGAATCCACTTAACAGGGATTTACAGTGCAATGTACTCAGCTAAACAAGATGAAGATACAAAAATGGTTATTTCTCTACATCTATTCTGAAATGGCCTACATCCTACACTACTACAATGGAAACTAAAAGAACAGGCTTAAGCTAACAGACCATCTAATAGTTTTACAAGAAAATTGTGGTTTAGGACCCTTCAATTAAGCATTAGTATCCTCTATCAGAAGGTCATGAGCTCTTTGCACATTGTGCTGAATTTTACCCACAGCCCAACTCACCCCTTAGACCCTAAAATTGCCGGTGGGTGTGTTTACCGTGAAAGTTTGCCATTGCAATTCTGACGGGCAGAATTGGTTTTGTTGGATTTTTGTTGGTGGAGGGGAGAGTGATTAAACATAAATTTTAAAGGCAGCTGAACAATTTGAATTTCAAAACCTGGAACCAGCATGCTGCAACGGTATTTAGAGATTGGTGGTATTAATGAGGATGATAATGATTTAATCAGGATAATTATACTTTCAGGCTCAACACCCTTCTTCATCATTTTTGAATTTCTGCCGAGTGTAATGTTCCACACCCGTTTTAAGAGGAAATGCCAAGTAATAAGAGATAATTGTGTATTGGGGAGGTGGGGTGGCATTTCATGATCTAGTCTGACCTCCTACCCCCCCCCCAGCAACCACCACCACACTGGCCTGAGATAGGGGATACTGCTGCTTAAATAGCAATGCCTTCCTCGGATGGAGACAGGAAATGGTTAAGAGGGTGTCACAATACAGCTAAATGCGGAGGCAGAAGGGTCACAGCGCACACAGCAGCGAGTTGACCATTCACTGAGCTACACAATGAAGAAAAAAAAAGATTTGATAAATGCAGAATGTCATCATTCTATCATCACACACAAAAAAACCCTGCAGTTCAAACAGGCCTACGGGACCAACCTTGCCTTTAGGTTTCTGGGGAGAGGCGCGGGGTTGGGGACAGTTTGAATGAAGGAGGGCTGGGCTTTCCTAACCTGGTGCAGTCTGACCCCTGGGGCGCACTAAAGCGCTGGCTCTACGACCCCCTCCCCCGCTCTGACTCGGAAGACCAGAGGGGGTCCGCGAAGGGAAGACATCATTCTTGGAAAGGGAGGGGGTACTCAGCCAGTGGGAATTTAAGCAAACGTGGAATGGGAGAGAAGAAACATTTCCAAGAGAAATGTGAGTCCAGAGGCAGAATACAAAAAGAAGGGAAAAAAAATGAATTGATGTATCTCAGATTTGCTTTGGGTGGTGGGAAATTTTGATTAAAAGAAAATGGAAGAAATGTGGAGTGGGGGGAAGAAAGGGGGAACCAAGCTATTGTTGCAGGGGAATGTAAAGAAAAGGGGGTGTGGGAAAGGGGGACCGTGCAAACACACCCCATATACCACAGTTAAAAACAAAGACTCCGCCAGCCTGCTGCTTGGTCAACCCCTGCCCCGGGCTAAGGCCTGGCGTGGGGGCAGCTTCCCACCTCATTCTCACGCACCGCTCAACACCCAAGAAACAGAAAACCCGCTCCGGACGGGCCCAGGGGTGCAAGGCAGCGCACGTCTGATTTCCGAAGCGCGTAAGCACGCGCGCACACACGTATACATGCATACACACACAAACACATGCACACGCATACATACAAGCATTTTGAACCTGTAACTGCAACTGTCATACAAAGACAGTTGCGGGAGGGAGGTATGCAGGGCCACAGAATAAGGGCAATGAAACAAAAAGGATTAAATAAGAGAAAAGGAAGGGACAAGAAGGTCCCCTCTTTCCATGAGAGGGAAGAGGTTGGAGCATGGGATAGGGCTGATCCCAGCTCACTGGCCACTGGCCTTAAGGCTCCCAAAATAAAAATTACAAAACAGAACAAAACACACATATGCCCTTTTTAAAAAAAAAAAAAAAAAGCAAGTCACAGAAAATTAAATCTATTCACCACCTCTCTCTCTCTCTCTCTCTCTCTCTCTCTCACACACACACACACACACACACACACACACACACACACACACACACACACAGCATGCATCTCCCTTCGGTCACACAGGGCTAGGTAGGGAAAGGGGCTGTGATTTGGAGGAACCACGTCCGCCGCAAATAATAATAAAAAATATGGGGCTGGGGAGGAAGGGATCCAAATTCACCAAACCCTAACTTCACTATAAAAGCTCCCGCGAGGGTGCCACCCCACACTCGGGGGTCTCCCCAGAAGGGGGTGGGAAGTAGCACTGCTCGCCTCGCCTCGCCCCGCGGCTGTGCCTGCGCCCCCGCCCGCCGCGCCCGCCCCCGCCCCCGCCCGGTGCCTGCGGCGATCCGCGCTCGGAAGGAAGCAGACCCCCGAAAGGAAAAAGCGATACCTCTGTTTCGCACAGAGCCAAACACTGGAAGCACGAGATAGCCGACGTGGACCAGGACCATCCTGGCTCCTCGCGCGGCGGCGGCGGCGGCTGCGCGCGGGCCCTTTGTGGCGCGGCTCCGGGGCGCGGGCGGCGGGGCTGCGGGAGCCGCCGGGGCGGGAGGCGGAGCGCGGGGCGCAGGCGGCGGGGCGGCGGCTGGCGGGGAGACAGATGGCCCATGGAAAGGCTCCCTTCCCGGCCCCTCTCGACATTCAAAGGCGCTGGGGCCGCAGCTGCCGCCACACAAAGGCGCGCGCAGCCAATGGGAGCGGAGCGCAGCGCGGCGCGGCCTCGCCGGAACCGCGGGGGACAGCGGGGACCGCGGGCGCGCGGGGCGGGGGAGGAGGTGACGGCTAGAGGAGCGGGCGGCCAATCGCGGGGCCCGCTGCGGTGCGCGCGGGGGAGGGGGGACGGCCGCGGGGCGCGTGGAGCCTGGCGCGGTCCTCCGGCCGCAGCGCACGGCGCTCTGCGCACACACACACACACACACACACACACACACACACACACACGGGCGGCGTGCACACGCAGCGTGCACACGACGGGAGACGTGCTCTCGGACATGTGGAGGTGCGTTCGTCAGCGCAGTGACAGGCAGCGAGTGCACACGACCCAGAGGTCCCCGGGCACCGCACACGGGTCACTCGGGGACGTGCGCACAGAGGCTGGCGCACGTGCAGAGCCTGACTGCAGGCGCCAGTGAAGCTGGAAAGCCAGCACGCAGCCTCAAAAACCACCCGGGTACTGGCGCACAGACACACTTGCACACAACAACGAACAAATGCCTTGTTAAAGCAGAATGCGTGCCAAAAACGCATTCCCAAAGACACACAGACGGGGACACACAATGCAGTCGCGGGTAAAACTGCACACTCCCAGCTCTCTGCCCGACACACCGCGATCTTGCTCTTGCAGAGCACAAAGCTCCCCAAAATTTGCTTAACTGAAAAGCACACATTCCCTGAGATGTGCACACGACCAGTACAATGATACGCTGTCCAGAAACCCAAGTCGCCTTCACCTTTCACCTGCTCTGCCCCTGGCATCTCCAGCCATTTCACAGGCACGCCCACTTCCACATTCACAGGCAAATAGGTGCAGATTCGCACGTGGAAGCCCAGCTACCATGTCATGTGTGACCCTTGGCCAGCCAGCTAGATATGTAGAGATCAAAACACCTTCTAAAACTTTGTAGAGAGAGTAGACAGCCCAGACTGCCTCCAGCACATTTGGCCTACCTGGTAGAGAGACAGAGAGAAGACTTCCTAGTCCATACCAAGACCAGAGATCAGTCACCTGCCGGCAAGACAGGACATCGCCTATCCAGGTTTCTCTTCGAAACCCAGTGACTCCTTTAATCCATCTAATATGGACTAGCTGGGAGACCACATATGAAGGTGGAAGGAATCTCACCCCACTCAGGGCATCCATCTGTGCTCAGTCATGGCACCGAGAGTTGGTGCACACAAGCTTGAGAACTCAAACCCCAAAGCCCAGGGGAAATCCCCATTGAGCCTCACTACCATCGCGAGCCACAGAGACACGAAGATGCACCCCCTGGGTGCTTGCTCTGAAAGGGAGATAGCTACCCTGGAGAGGAGTAGGAGCTAGTGGAGCATTTGAAAGGACTCCAGCAAAATGTCCTCTGACGTTCCTGAGACGGGCGAGCCCCAGCGAACTTCGGATGAAGGCAGTCAGGGAAACCTAGCAAAGCCCCATGCCCCGCCCTCACATAATCACCTCAAGTGAGCCTGCCATCACTAAAAAAGTCAAAGAACAAAGACTTTAACCAACACCGAACTACAAGAATTTCCTCTGTCCTCTTCCAGGCCTTGCAGGTCATGTAAATGTGCGAATGTTCTCACCGTTGCCATAACCTACACATTTTTACATTTGAACACGTGGCTCATTTTCCGGCCCTTTAATAGTCCAGCTAGTGAGTGTGTTATGAAATTACTTAGTCACTTAGGCTACTGACTTGTTCCCAGTTTCCCGCCATTATAGAACATGGCCTCTGCATTGGCTGAACGATAAACTGACTGAACTCCTGGGGTCGGCATTCCTTAGTCCTAGAAGGCAAGGTTTTACAGATCTTGCCACATACTGTATTGAAAAAAATTAAACCCACTTGTCAGTACTACAACAACATACATTATGTTCGTTCCAATGTCAAGTTGCTAGCCTTAGGTAGGCTTTTTTTTTTTTTAATCACACATTGGGTTACAGCAGCTCACAAGGTTTCTTATTATCCAGTTCAATCTTGGCATCAGTGCGGTAAGGGTGCAAACTCTGACAACAGACTGCCTGCCTGGCTTCCCGACTTGACTCTGACAAATTTTCAACCCTAGGTCTTGGTTTCAATATCTGGAAAATGGGGGTAAAGACGGCAGCTTTACCCTAGAATTAATCTGAGCAAATGTATTGGGGCCAGGAGAGTGCACAGACTACGTAGGACCTGGCTCATCTGGCCATTTGGCCTTTTCTCCAACCTGTCCTTCTCTCCTGACCCATCACCTTTTTCCTTCCAGGTACTACTTATGATTGCCTATTTAATGCATTCAGTGTCCAGCAGACAAAAGTAATCAATGACCGAGCAGCAATCATGAATACGCCTAAGAACTGCATGCTTTGAATTCACACACCAAATGCCTACTGCTCCTTTATACCAACATCCACCACAGGCACAGGCCTCAACTATTGTGGAGTAGGAAGAGGAGTTTCAATTTTAATGAAACCTTGATCTAGCATCTAATAGTTCTCAGCCTCAACATACCCAACTGTCTACATGGGCACAATATCTCCTGCCACACATCTACATTTCCATGGGTTTGTCATGAGGAGTAACTGAAAATAATACAGAGAAATATAAAAGCATAAATGCGGGCTGGAGAGATGGCTCACAGGTTAAGAGCACTGACTGCTCTTCCAGAGGTCCTGAGTTCAATTCCCAGCAACCACATGGTGGCTCACAACCATCTGTAATGAGATCTGGTACCCTCTTCTGGCCAGCAAGCATACAGACAGACAGAACACTGTATACATAATAAATAAATAATAAAAAAAAGCATAAATGCAACAGTGACCACAAGAATGAAACGTGGTTGTTATCTTGCCCACATATGCTTTATAGATGAGGAAACAGGCTCAGAGACAGAGTGTGAACAAGGCTGCCGTCATTCCCGGCTCAGTTAGAACCCGAACCCATAGCTCCTTAGGTATAGTCTAAGTATAACTCAATTCTCTCTCTTTTTTAAACCCATAATGTTGGGATAAGTGTTTTCAACTCTCCCTCCCATATTGAAAGCACAATAAAGCATATTCCCATTATGAAAAGGTTCTGTAGACATTTTCCACTTCTTGAGGAAAAGTGGTGGCTTCTTCACAGATTCTTTCTGTCCATCACCCAAAGTCATACGCGGCTTGCTTGCAGGCTTAGCAAGAGTCTCAACAAGTATACGAAACAGCGAAGGCCTGTTTGTGCTTGGTGAGCTAAGACAGAAAACATGGTCCTTTAGAGTTAGCAGTGTCAGGGACAGGGGTCCAGCCCAATGGCAAAGCCCCTCCCTGACACACATGTGATTCTAAAGCCAATCCCCATGACAGCAAAAGCAAATAAATGGGGGCTGGAGAGAGACAGCTCGGGTTAAGAGCATGTGCTGCTCCTCCAGAGGACCTGGGTTTGATTACCAGAACTCACCTGGCACCTCACAACCATCTGTAATCTGAGATCTGATGCCCTCTTCTGGCCTCTGCAGGCACCAGACATGCATGTGGTACACAGACATACGTGCAAGCAAAATACCCATACACATAAAATTAATTAACTAATTTTAAAGAGAAAAGACAGACATTGAACAGAGTCAATGCTATCTTTTGTCCCAGACCCACACTTCGAGTCCTCTCTTCCTACTCCACTGTGGCCACCCACAGAAAAAAAAAAAATTCTACAGCTCAACATGTTTCTGGAGCCTAGAACATCTGTTTGGAGAACAACCTCAGAGCCTGTTCGGTTTGGATACAAAATATTCCCAGTGGCTCCTGTGTTGAGGTTTGGTCTTCAGCTGGGGAGTTACTGAGAGGTAATTGAACAAAGGCATTTACCTAACCAATAGATGAATCTGTAGCTCTGCGGACTATTAAGAGGAGGGGTCTGGAGGAGGGAGACTGTTGCAAGGGTGAACTGGGCCCTGGCCCCTTCCTCTCGTTTGCTTTCTGGATACTGTGAGATGACCCCCACTACTCTACCCTTCCACGCTCATCACCGTGATGCTCCGTCTTATTCTGGGCCCTAAAGCAATGGAGCCAGAACTGATCTTTGATTGGTTTTCGCAAGTATTTTTCGCAGCAATGCAAAGCTAACACAGAGCCCAGCACTGATCCAAGCTGTGAACAATCATTGCTCTTGAATCCACAGATGAAAACAATCCACAACAGGAGTCAAGTAGATATAAAAATGTCCAAGCCTAATGATGAAAAATCCCCTGCTCATCTTCATGCCGTGCTGGTATCAAAGTCTGTGCAAAACAGTGGTACTTCTCTCCCGTCCCTCCCCCCCATAACAGTGCCTCTGTGTTCAGCATGGTTGGGCTTACAGAGGCAGTCAGCTTCAGAAAGCGGCTCAACTCCTGAGGGTCAGGCCATAAACACAAGAAAATAAACGATCTCCAGGCAATGGTGACACACGCCTTTAATCCCAGTTCTTGGGAGGCAGAGGCAGGCGGATTTCAGTATGTTTGAGGCCAGCCTGGTCTACACAGCAAGTTCCAGGACAGTCAGGGCTACACAGAGAAAAGAAAAAGAAGTGGTCAAGAAGAACCTCTCACACAGGACAGGGAGTGAGGTGGGATTGAATAATCAAGAAATCCTCGTAGTGGGTCAGGCTGAGATGAAGACCTTAACATTTGGATCCATCTGAAACAGGCTGAGAAGCTTGGTTTGACACTGGGGGACAAGCCTCAGAAGAAAAGTCAAAGAAAGAAAAAGAAGGTGCTGGGGGGCAGGGAAGGAAGGTAAGGGAGGCAGAGGGGACCCTCGGCCATTTGGGATGTAGCTCTGTGTGTCGGCTGATCTGATATCCTGGGCTGAGGTAAGAACAAACGGGACCGGACTCCCCACTCATACTCCCTATGCAGTCACGGCAGAGCCTGGGTGCTGGCAAATGCTCGAGCAGAATGAGGTAGTTCCACTCTAGCCAAATCCCCGGGGAGCCCTTCTCCAGTGCCACAGGGAAGTGATCCTAGCCCATGACTGTCCAGTTGAGACACTAAAGATCCTTAAATCCCTAGCAGTGAAGTAGGATGACATTATGAAACTCCGAGATGTCGTGAGGTGGGTTTCTCAGAGGACAATGCTCCTTCTGGAGAGAGGCTAGAAACTGGTTAAATGAAGGGAAAGAACCGAGCAGAAACCTTCGCTTTCCTATCCAGACTGCAGTCTGTTAAGATGTGGATTTAATAGGAAATAATGAAGAAGAAATTTATAGTGTCACCCACATGACATCATACTTCTAGGCAGTTACCTCGATTGACTGCCATTATCAGCAAAAGAAAGGCAATGGGACATACATGCCACTGCTCAAGAATGTTGCCAGCTGAGGACACACCACCACCTTGGTCTTCCCAGAAAGTGGCACCTGAACCTGATCAAACACCCCAGAGAATATCAATCAATAGGAAATGGAAAAGTAATGAAAATCCTTTGGGGATAAAATCAATAATGCACAGGTCAAAGACTCAACAGGACGAGCCAACCATTCCTATCAAAAGTAAATTATCAGAAGAAAAGGGGTGATGGCGGGAAGCCTGCAGAGGCATAAAAGATCAGTCATCCAAGTTGTATCTAGGCTTTTGTGAAATGTACCTGAAAGAGACAAACTTGTGTAATTTGGGAAAGGCAGTAGCTGGTCTTTGGAATTTTGAGGATTGCTTTGTTTCAGAAGAGACAGCAGTGTTGCAGTGGCGTCTGCACAGGCAACATTTCTCTTAGCAGATGCTATGAAGCTATCTAGAGCAGTTCTCTCACCTTCCGAATGCTGTAGCCCTTTGACACAGTTCCTCACGTCGTGGTGACCCCCCCAACCATAAAACCATTTCATTGCTTCGTCACAACTGCAATTTTGCTACTGTTATGAATTGTAATGTAAATTTTTTTGGAGACAGAGTTTTGTCGAAGGAGTCATGACCCAACAGTTGAGAACCACTGGTCTGGAAGGTTCTTACTGCTCTGCAGAAGGAGGATATATGCATATAAATGAAACCATCCCCTTGCAGACAGGCTTTGAGTTAGTAATTTGGAAAATACGTGAAGGTCCATTATGTGTTTTTCCTACATTTGTCTTTGAATTATTTTCAAAAGTAAAAGAAAGCAAAACAAAGTAGCTAGTAACCATCCTTGGCTAGTAGCCATCTTACCTAGTAGCCATCCTTGTGGCTCTTGCTTCTGATGGTATTGGGTCAGCCCCTGTTGTGATAGCATTGCTATGGTGACTCTACTCCTCCTGTCTTAGCCTTCTTTAGCTGCTTAAAGCATGCCCTCCAATGGTGGCAAGGGAACACCTGAATGCTGCTGGTTATAGCTTATGCAGAGGACCAAGGAAATATGATGGTGTATCTGTGTCTGTGTGTGTGTGCATGTGTGTGTATGTGCATGTGTGTGTGCCTGTGTGTGTGCATGTGTGTGTGTATGTGAATGTGTGTGGGTGTGTGCACGCGCGCGTGTGTGCATTCACCCACCTGGCAAGGGACTTAAGCATTTATTTTGGTAGGCAGCAGGGAGCAACAGCACTGTGAGAGTTGATGTGGAGGGTTAAGACAAGTAATGTGTCCATACACAAAGTAAGCAGGGCAGTGGATAGGGCCTGGATATCAGTTAGGTGGGTTTGAAAAACCAGGTACCAGAACATCATGTTGAGTCTGAACACAAGTGCAAGGGTGGAAGAGAACACACAGAACATTCCTAACCAGGGAAAAGAATGTTCCACCAGCAGCTTTCCTTATGACACATGAGATTCCAAATGTCGTGCCAAATCCATCTGTCCCCAAACCCAGAGTGGCACCATTCAAAGGCCTCGCAGCCTCAGCTCTGAAAGGCAAGCTTTCTCCTTATTATCCATACAGTGGTTTGGCTCTTGGCATGTTCTGATTGGACATGAAGACAACCAAGGTGATGCTGAGGACCTGCTAGCAGCCCCAGCATCTGCTCTGCTCTTTTTCGTTGATGAAGCAACCTCTTATTCTTTCTTGAATATAATGACTACATTTCCCAGATTCCACTGCAGTCAAGTATGGCTCTTGGCTCACTTCTGACCAATGAGATACAAGCAGAACTGCATGTGGGACTTCTAAGAAATGCTCTTCAAGGCAGGGAGTTATGCCTTTATTTCTTTTGGTATCATTTGTACTAACTAGAAGGTAGGTATAAAGGCTGGGACTGGAGCAACCACACACAATAAAGTGGAAAGGACAGGCTGGAGATGCTGAAGGGGCAATTTGAAATATCTCAGATACTGAGTGTCTTAGTTAGGGTCTTAGTCCTGATGTGAAGAGATACCATGACCATAGCAACTCTTATAGAAGAAAACATTTAATTAGGTGGCTTACAGTTTCAGAGGTTTAGTCCATTTTTACTATAGCAGGACATAGCAGCATACAGGCAAACATGGTGCTAGAGAAAGAGCTGAGGGTGGAGAAGGAGACACATCTTGATCCACAGATCACAGGAAGTGAACTGCCTCCACACTGGGTGTAGCTTGAGCATAGGAGTCCTCAAAGCCTGCCCTCACAGTGACCTACTTCCTCCAACAAGGTCACACCTACTCCAAAGCAGTGCCACTCCCTATCAGCTTACGGGGGCCAATTAAATTCAAATGACCATACTGAGTGATTTCACACCAACCCCAGGACAGTACTCCTACAGTTTCTTAAATACAGGGAAAAAAATTAAACTTCTGTCTCATTCAAGTCATAGTTATTTACAACTTTCATTTTTCTCCTACTTACAACCAGGTATCAAATCTTTCCATAACTGTTCTTCCCCATGTGTGCACTAGACAGAAGTGACAGGCTTTGACAGTGATGCAAGACCAAATTCAGGCTTACTGAAAGGATAAACTGCAAATTTGCATGCTTTAAAATGCACATGGAAAGTTCACCAAGAAAAGGAAAGCAGAGGGAGTGGCCTGTGATGTGGGATTCCCCTCTGTATGCTGTGAATATGCTTTATTACCATTGGTTAATAAAGAATCTGCTTTGGGCCTATCGCAGCGCAGAATAGAGCAAGGTGGGAATTCCAAGCAGAGATAGAGGAGGAAAGAAGGCAGAGTCAGAGAGAAGCCATGTAACTGCTGAAGGAGACAGATGCTGGAACTTTACCTGGTAAACCACAGCCTTATAGCAATACACAGATGAATAGAAATGGGTTAATTTAAGATATAAGAGTTAGCCAGGAATATGCCTAAGCTATTGGCCAAGCAGTGTTGTAATTAGTACAGTTTCTGTGTGATTATTCGGGATGGGCAGCCAGGAATGAATGAGCAGCCTTTGCCTACAGGCCTGAAGTATTAAATAAACATTAAAGGTGTAATGAACAAACCAGGTCTGAGAGGATGGAAGGATTATTTAAGTTTCCCTGCAGCTAACAGAGACAGTATGACCTCATCTTGATTCTTTATTCCCTCAGTGCCTCTTTCTTGGCTGGTGGGTGGATGAGGGGTGGAAACACATGGAGACAGACAGCACAGGGTGATCCACAGATGGACCATTCTCAGGAGCCATGGCTCGCACTACGGTGTACATACAAATCAGGTGGAGGGGCTGGGAGACAGCAGTGTTAGCGAAGTGCTTACCTTGCAAGCATGGGATCTGAGTTTGGATTTCCTGCAACCACACAAAAAGTTTTGCATCATGCCCTGGGTTTGTAATCCCAGCACTGAGAAGGCAAAGGCAGAGAGATCCTTGGAGCTCACTGGCAAACCAGTATATCTAATCAGTGAGTTCTCAGTCTCTGTCTCAGAAAATAAGGCAGAGCACAATGGAGCCCCAAATCAACTCTGACTTCCATGTGCACATTTAAGCACACCTACATGCACACATGTACACATGCACACAAACATCCACATGCATTCATCTCTCTCACACACACACACTCACACAGCAGTCACCCTATTTAACAGAAGTGTCTCTGGCTGG
This sequence comes from Ondatra zibethicus, assembly GCA_004026605.1. Lineage (NCBI taxonomy): Eukaryota > Metazoa > Chordata > Mammalia > Rodentia > Cricetidae > Ondatra > Ondatra zibethicus. The sequence continues at coordinate 86,920 of PVIU01000110.1, forward strand.
GTCTCAGTCCCTGAGACTCGGGACACCCAGGACAGGACCCTAGAACCTGCATGTCTTTTTTTTCTGATATCTTTGCCATTTGACAATAGTGGGGATTGAACCTGGGCCTCAGTGCATGTAAGGCAAGTGCTTTTCCACTGAGCTGCACCCTCAGCTCCTGAACCTGCGTATTTTAATAAGTACCAACTCCATCGTGCAGATGATCAGGGCCCCTCTTAGGAAAGCATAGCTCTGAACTCTAACCTTCAGCTCAAAATGAGGCTGCTCTGTCCCGGCTTTGCTCTGCACCAAATGCCCAGCACTCGATACCACGCGGACACCAGGGTGTCCAGCACTGAGCTGTGGCAATGAAGATCCTTGGGGTCCTTGAACACAGTGACCTGAAGAGCACCGTGCTTCACCTGGTCCTGATACCCTGAAGTCTGTGGAGGAAAAAACCCAAAGAAATTCTAACACGACAGGAAATACAGATTTTCTCTTTTTCTGACACTGGATTTTCAGGCCAGCGTTTGAGCCTTCGGTGGTTCAGCCTGCTTTCTGCTTCGCATGCCATCTGTATGACCCTCAGTAAACCGAGTTGTTTCTGAGTCATCCTTTGGAGACGAGGCCTGAGCTGCTGAAAGTCCCCATCAGAGAAGCTTCTAATTGTCAGTGGATGACAGCTAATACAGAGACACCACCGGTCAACGTGGGGAGAATCCATGTCTGTGGCGTGCTCAACCATCAGTAAGCATCTATGTCACAACCTCCCCGAGGCTCAGGGACCATTTTGGAAGAGCAGACAGAAAGATTGGAAAAGTCAGAGCACAGAGAGAGCCATTGCAAAACAGCGTCCTCTGGGCATTACACGGCTACCCTATCCGTGGAGCCAGCGACTGTAGCTGCCTATGGGAGACCCACACGGTACCTAGCCAGTCAACATTTCTGCATGCATCAGAAGTACTCACAGCTCCCCATCCCTAGGGGAAAAGCTACTGCACTTGAAGGCTGCTGGGAAGGGGAGGGTCCGGTTGCAAAAGATCTTTGCAAGGCTTCTGGTGACAAGGGACTTCCTGCTTCCTGTGACAGCCTTTCTGAGTCCACCTATCCCATCAGTCCAGGGGCTCGTGCAGTGTGCACCAGAGCCTCTGCCTGTGCCAACTCTGCTCTGCCACAAAGCTGCATCACTAGCCATTTTTAACAGGTGTGGGTTACCATCCCCAAGGACTCTTAGATCCTTTTTTAAAGATTTTATTATTTTTATTATTTGATGTGTATGAATGTTTGTCTGCATGTGTAACAGCATACCATATACATGCAGTGCCCATGGAGGCCAGAAGAGGGCATCAAATTCCCTGGAATTGAAGTGGCGGACGGTTGTGAACTGCCCCGTGGGTGTTGGGATTTGAACCAAGGTCCTCTGTGAAAGTAGTCGGTGCTCTTAACCACTGAACCTCATCTCTCTAGCCACTCTAGCCCCAACTCAAAAATTCTTAAGCTCAAAGGATTCACCGGAGAGACGGCAGTAATGTCTGAAGGGAAAGTCTGGCAAGTGGTGGCGGCACATTCATCTCGAGGCCTGTTCTGCGCATCTTGCTGGTCTAAGAGTTTTCTTCAAAGCTCGAATTGTCTGCAGAGAGTCCTCTCTGCAGCTTGGCTGGTATGACAGGGGCTCTCAGTTTCCATTGCTTACTCTGGCAGAAAGGGGCCTAGTGAATTTGGTCGCAAGAAGGAATGTTTGGTGTTAGGTTCCTTTACAATCTGGGAATCGAATGATTGTGATACACCTGGAGACTCCCTGAGCAGAGAGTACGAGGGACATGTAGTCACCACCTGGCAGGCCACACCTGTATCACAAACCTGGCGCTCCAGCAGGGGTGGAGTGGCCAAGGCCTTTTCTCCTCAAAGCCATCCCACTCCCTGACAACACACTGCTGTCTCATCATCTGCCTGTCCTCAAGACCTAGGCATCTGCATCCTCCAGAAGACTTGGGCATCTGCATCCTCCAGAAGACTTAGGGATCTGCATCCTCCACAGTTTATCGTCTCCCAGACCATGCTTGCCCTCCCTGAACTCTAGCAGGAGGCCAAACAGCCTGACTTGTTAGTTTGTTCACAAATCCCTTCTTCTGCTCCGAGGCCTGGGACCTGGATTGTCATGGCGTGTCACTTTTGTTTCTCAGCTGTGCTTGGGGGAAGCGCAACATGTCTCAACCTGGACAAAGTTTAAGCCAAACCTGAATCTCATTTATTTGGTTGGTTGGTTGGTTGGTTTGTATTGAAAATGGTGGAGCATGGGGCTGGAAAGTTGGCTTAGTCATTAAGAGAACTTGCTGTTCTTGCAGAGGACTTGGGTTCAATTCCCAGTACCCACATGGAAACTCATCACTTCCTCAGACACCAGGAATGTGTGTAGTACATAGACAGACGTGCAGGCAAAACACTCATACACACAAAATAAAATAAATCTTTAAAAAAGAAAGAAAATGGTAAGACACAGATAATGTAACGCTTCTGTGAATTTGCCTATTTGGGGTTAACTCTGGTAAGTAGTCATAAAACATGCATTCTTTTGTTTCCGGCTTGATATAATGTCTTCACAGCTCATCCATGTTGAAGCACTGACGGAATTTTACACACACCCCATAAACTGACTATCATGCCATTGCACAGATGCATCACGTGTTGCTTATGTCCTTCCTCATCCTTCTGTAACCCCAGGTTGTTCCTACCTGGCAGCCACTGTCAGGTCAGGGGTGTGTGAGCATTGGAGCTTAATATTCTAGCTCCCAGAACCAAGTTATTTTTGATGTATATCTAAGAGAAGGGTTTCTGGGTCATATGGTAATTTCATGCTTCACTTTTCAAAGGAACCTTCAAACTGTTTTCCTGAGTCTTGCTTTTAAATGCTGGGAAAACATCAACTCCACGGTGAGACGTCCCAGAAGTCCGCCCCTGTGCTCTGCAGCCTCCTGAGCACACAAAGAGCACAGCGCGCCAGGCTGGTGTCGAGAGCTACCAGTGCCTCACAGGCACAAATAAGACCTGCGCCACCCTCGTGTCCCCTGCACCTCCCATCGCTGACCTTGCACGCGCTAGACCTCATACATGATTAAGTGAATCCCCTTTGTTAATTGACCAGCCAGTCAGTTGCTCCCTTAGACTGTCCAACCACCCGGTAGGCACACTGACAGAACAAACATGGCACACTTCCTCCTGTTCTCTCTACTGAGGCATGTTCTTTTCCTTCTGGCTTGAAATGGGATCAAGTGTGGGGCCAGAGATTCAACCTGTACTTGTCAAGCTGCCATGGAAAAGCCTCCTGGAGCCTTGGTCTCTTCATGTGCACCCCAAGTGTTGTGCTGCTGCCTCCCACTAGAAGCTGGTGAGCCACTGAGAGGCACAGTTCTCGAACACCCCAGTTTCCGTACACACAGTTAGACTCCCAGCACCCCAGTTTCCACACATGTAGTTAGACTCCCAGCACTGGGAGAAAACCTCCTTAGTCTCTTTCCAATTTCTGCCTCCCACAGATTCCTAGTTTGGTCTTGGATTTCCAATCTAGAACCTAAATAAGTGCCTGGTGTACAGACACACTCAATAAACATTGCATGAGCAAACCGCTAGTTTGTCCTCAACGCCAGTGAGTCATAGCTTTCATTCCAGGCACCAGAAACACGGTTTGAGAGTGCCATTCGTCAGGCCACTATCAACTGTGATGAGCAGGAGATCTTGTGCTTGAGGCTTAAACCACAAATCCACGTATTACTGACTTGCCATGACCCGCTGTGGGAGGAGCCAGGAGAGCAAGCTAGGTTTAGAGGCTCAACAAGGTAATCAAGGCCCCGTGGATTTTTGTGTTTTCTGTTGGAGGTGGTGGTTTGTTTTCCCAATCTTCTGACCCTAATTGCCAGTGTTTGGGTTTTCATTTTCCAGTTTATCATCACGATTGCAGAATGGCTACCCAGGCTTGGCACCGCATCTTCATGTAATAGCCTCACAATCAGATAGAAAAGGAAAGAAGGAATGTCTGTCTCTCACTGCTACCAGAGATGACCACCTTGCTCCACCGCCACCATCCATCTCCAGCCCAGACGCATATCCTATCGGCCAGAACAGTTGGGCTAAAGACATTAACCCAGAAGTCCCTCCCCAACACAGGCATCAAGACCATGCTACAGTGAGTTGAGAAGTTGACATGTCTCCTATCATTCAGGTAAAGCAGCGGCGTACAGAATGGGAAAAGATGTTTACCAATTACACATCTTATAGCGGGTTAGTATGTAGAATATATAAAGAACTCAAAAACTGAACATCAAGAAAACAACTCAAGTTTTAAAAGGAGTATAGAACTAAGCAGAGGATTCTCAAAAGATGAAACAGAAATAGCCAAGAAACACTTAAGGAAATGTTCAACGTCCTGAGCCTAAGGGAAATGCAATTAAAAACTACTTTGGGATTTCATCTCTTATCAGTCAGAATGGCCAAGATCAATAAAACAAATGAAGGCATATGCTTGTTTTGACTTTTTGTTGAGGGAGGAGTTTGTTTGTTTCTTTGTTCATATTTCTTATTTTTTGTTATTATTGTTGCTGTTTTAAGAGAGAGAGACTATTAAAAACATAAAATTGGGTGAGAGATGGGGAGGATCTGGAAGGAGTTGGGGAGGTTAAAACAATATCAAAACATTGCATGAAAAATATTTTAATTTTAAAAAAACTATTAAAATCCGACGTGTCTCTCTGACCTTCCTAGAGTGTCCAATCCCATTTTGTTTCCTTCGTGTCTGTCACTGTCACATAGGCACACGACCAAGATCCTCTACTGAGAAAGATGGAGGCCAAACATCCTGTAAGCAGTAGGTACTGTGCGGGAAAAGGAAGACCATTACTATCTGCACACTCAGAGAACAGAAGGAAAATCTCTTAGAAGACAAAACCCTGAGAGCAGACATGAAGCTCCATCTAGCAGAAGAGCTGCAAGATCAACCTGAGGAATCTTCTGGAAAAGGGAAAAAAGGAGACACACCAGGAGCACTAACACTGGGTATGAGAGACAGAAATGGCGGAGGTGGATAAAAGCTCGGCAAATATAAAAGCACTTAACACCAACTTTGACCACCTGAGTTCAATTCCCCAGACATACATACATCACGGGAAGACAGCACTGACTCCCCTCTGATCACCACACATGTGCCATTGTATGTGTGTGCTGAATACAAAAAACTGGAAATATGAACTCTTCCTCAAAATAATGCAAGAATATTTCCATATCTGGAAAACTCTGAGGTACAGAACTGTTATGAAAAATGGGCCTGTCTACAGAGCTACAATACTGAAAACAGCCTGGTACTGGCATAAGAACAGACAGGAGGACCAATGGAACTGAATAGAAGACCTGGATATCAATCCACACATCTTCGAACACCTGATATTTGGTAAAGAAGAAAAAAATATCAAATGGAAAAAAGAAAGCATATTCAACAAGTGGTGCTGGCATAGCTGGATATCAACATGTAGAAAAATGAAAATAGACCCATATCTATCACCATGTACAAAACTCAAATCCAAATGGATCAAAGACCTCAATATAAAGCCAGCCACACTGAACCTTATAGAAGAGAAAGTGGGAAGTACACTTGAACACATTGGCACAGGGAACCACTTCCTAAATAGAACCCCAGCAGCACATACACTGAGAGAAACAATTAATAAATGGGACCTCCTGAAACTGAAAAGCTTCTGAAAAGCAAAGGACACGGTCAACAAGACAAAACGACAGCTACAGAATTGGAAAAGATCTTCACTAACCCCACATCAGACAGAGGTCTGATCTCCAAAATATACAAAGAACTCAAGAAATTGGATACCAAAAGAACACATAATCCAATAAAAGAAAAACAGAGCACAGACCTAAACAGAGAACTCTCAACAGAGGAATCTAAAATGGCTGAAAGACACTTAAGGAAATGTTCAACATCCTTAGTCATCAGAGAAATGTAAATCAAAACAACTCTGAGATTCCATCTTTCACCTGTAAGAATGGCTAAGATCAAAAACACTGATGACAACTTATGCTGGAGAGGTTGTGGGGAAAAGGGAACACTTCTGCATTGCTGGTGGGAATACAAGCTGGTACAACCCCTATGGATGTCAGTGTGGTGATTTCTCAGAAAATTAGGAAACAACCTTCCTCAAGACCCAGTAATACCACTTTTGGGTATATATCCAAAGGATGCTCAATCGTGCCACAAGGACATGTGCTCAGCTATGTTCATAGCAGCTTTATTTGTCATAGCCAGAAACTGGAAACAACCTAAATGCCCCTGGTTGAAGAATGGATAAAAAAAAAAGGTACATTTACACAATGGAGTACTACACAGCAGAAAAAAATAACGACATCTTGAATTTTGCAGGAAAATGGATGGAACTAGAAAGCATTATTTTGAGTGAAGTAACCCAGACACAGAAAGACAATTATCACATGTACTCACTCATAGGTGGTTTTTAAACATAAGGTAAAGAAAACCAGCTTACAAACCACAATTCCAGAGAATTTAGACAACAATACGGACAGTAAGAGAGACTTACATAGATCTAATCTACATGGGAAGTAGAAAGTATAAAAAGACAAGATCTGAATAAATTGGGAGCATAGGGAACTTGGGGGAGGGTTGAAGGAGGGAGGGAAGAGGCAGGGAGGGGAGCAGAGAAAAATGTAGAGCTCAATAAATATCATGGAAAAAAAAGAAAAAGAAAAATGGGCCTGTCATCTGCATCTTCTCTTCTGGGCCATACCTGGGCTCATGGGAAATTCCCCAGCATCTCACTAAACTGGGCTTTACTGAAGAAAGAGAAAGCAAAGCCAGGGTCTATCAGAAAAGAACTGGAAATGACAGGTTTCTCCTGTGGCCTGTCCTGAGCTGTCCTGCCTAGGAACTAAGTTTCTGGCTGGTTCCCAGCCTCCCATGATGCTGTATGAATCGTGGTTTAGGTTTTCCCAGAAGCAGACCCTGATTCCAATATTCCAGCTTAAGTGTTTATTTCAGAGGTGACCCCAAGAAGACATTGCCAAGAAAGTAGGGAAGAGAGACAGAGAAGGAAATGTGTGATAGACTGTTAAATGGGCTTTATTCTCCCCACCATAGCATCCAGCACGCCTTTCTTTGTTAAGGCAACTTTGCAGCTCTTCCCATCCAGGATGGAGTGTTCTCCTCCATACAGTTGATCAAGGGCAGCGTTGATCTTGTGTTGGCCAATAAGATGGGCATTCATGAGTTCTGATGCCGGGGCCTGAAGAATCTGGTGGGTAGCAGCTGCCTATGGCCCCTTGAAGCACTGCCTGAGATAGTCACATAAGGGACCCTGACTTCCTGGAGGATGTGAGGTCATTTAGAGGAGAACCAAGGAGAACCCAGAAAACTGCAGAAGTATGAGCGAGGCCATCCTGGACTTCTACGTTGGCCAGCTTCCAGCTGAATGAAGCTGTGTGAGTCTGGGCAAAGGCACCACAAGAAATTCCAGCCAACCCATAGAATCATTTGAAATAATTGATGATTGCTTAGCAACCACAAAACTTTAGGATGGTGTTTGTTCCATAACAGTAGATAATTATTATCTCAAGTCGGTTGCCACTAACGGCAACTGCTGTGGGACAATGATCTGTACCCTGTCAATTCTATCTTAATAAAATGCTGATTAGCCAGTAGCCAGACAGGAAGTAGAGGCTGAGCGAACAGGCAGGAAGTAGAGGCGGGGCAATGAGAACAGGAGAATTCTGGGAAGAGGACTCAGTCTGCAGTTGTCACCCAGAAACAGAGGAATCCAGACATAGAGCAAGCAAGATGTGACTGCCTCTCCATAAAAGGTACCAAGCCATGTGGCTAACATAGACAAGAATTATTGGCTAATGTAAGTTATAAGAGTTAATAAGAAGCCTGAGCTAATAGGCCAATCAGTTTATGATTAATGTAGACCTCTGTGTAGTTCTTTGGGACTGAATGACTGCGGGACTGAGCGGAACAGAAAACCTGTCAACAGGCAACTGAAGCTCAGTGCTTCTGGGAACTCTGGGACAGAATACACCCCAGAGTCATCTCAATAGCGAGAGCCTCAGTATTTATTCGTGGACTCTCCACCATCATTGGTTGAAAGCTGCTTTTCCATTGCCATCAACTCTAGCTCTTCCAGTTGCCAATGCACTAGCCGAGGAACTGTCCTGACAGTGAGCAATGCAAGATGTGGCCCTGGCAGGCAGATTCAGACCCAGGGTTGTTTTCTGAAGCATCTTTTCTGTCTGATCAACAAGGCTCAGTGCCTGCCCTTGCCTCTTGTAAACCTGTGTCTTTTCCATCCCTGGCTTTCCTGGCTCCCAGCTAATCTAGTCCTTCTCTATCTCACAGTCCAAACGTGGAGCACTTAGGAAAATTAGCTCTGCAAACCTCTCTTCCCTCAGGCCTGGCGCTTTCTCAACCAGATAGTCTCCAGGTGGCCTGCATGTAGCCTGCCTGCGTCAGGGACTAGCTTGGCTAGTCCGGGTTCAGGTACTTCTACAAGCAAGATCATTAAGTGTATGCAGGCACAGAGGTTGGAAAGAAATGTCTGTTGTCTGGGTTTGTGTCCCTGCCACAGCTCAGTGTGGGATTTTGACACTCGATCCCAATTCAGGATTACAGTAGCATAGAATCCACGTTGTGCGTTGGTGTGTGTGTATGTGTGTGTGTCTCTTGGTACCGCAAAATATTAACCCACCCTCCATTCCACGGAGCTCCCAGGCCCTTGCCATCACTTAGAAGTGAGATGCGTGCCAGGATGCGTGCCAGGATGGTTAATCCACAATTTGATGTGATTTAGAATCAGCATAGAAACACACGTCTAGGTGTGTCCATAACAGTTTCTAAACTAGGTACACGGTGATAGAAAGTCTGGTCCTAAATGTGAGCCATGGGATGGATTCCTGGAGTTCCCCAAAAGGAGAAAACTAGCTAAGTACCAGCCAGCCATCTTTCTTGGCTTCCTGACTGCAGATGCCATGTGGCCAGCTTCTGTTGGCTTCCGCTACCATGGCTTCCCCACCATGAGGGGCGATGCCCTCAAACTGTGGACACAATGAGCACTTCTTTAAGTCCCGTTTGTCAGGCAACTGTAGCAATGAGAAAACAAACCAATATATATTCCTATAACCAAACTGAAACCTGAAATGCATTTCCCCACATCCTAAGTTAACATTGCTGCCTCCCCAATAAACTGCAGGAATATTACGAGTTAAATAGAAATGTGTGGACTGGCCTGAAAAACCAACCACCATTTATAACTTGGTTTCTATGGGGAAATGCATTCAGAGTTCCAAAAAACTGGCTCACATAGAGATTTCTGGAACACAGCCTGGTTGCAGCGTTAAGAGCTGTAGGTGGCTTCTCGGTATACCCAATTAACGTGGTCACTGTAGCTAGTTAACTGAGGAAGCCATGGAATGTTCTGGGGGATCTCGTGAAATGTACTCCATCCCCGTCCTTCTGGAAGTCGAAACTGCAAGTGACCTAGAGCTGGAGGAGACACTACAGAATACCTAGTGCCACTGGTCATCAGGGTAACAACGCTGGCACTATCTGCTTATAGACTTCCAAGGCCAAGATGGCCACTGCTCTTAGACACATGCCCCTGCCTGTCTGGGGCCTCTGAGTCTTGCAGCCTACACAGAAGCACTTCTGTTGGCCATCTATAGCCAAAGCACAGCAGCTGTGCAGGATGGGGGTGGGGAAAGGCAGCCCCTAAGGAAAAGAGGAGAGAATGACCAGGTTAAAGACCTCCCCCAGAAGGACTGTGGAAATAACCCTGCCTGAGCTCCACCTTGGAGGGAGGGCAAGCTCTAGCCACTCCCAGGTGCATTCTACAACATGGATCAGCCTAGTTCCAGACCGAAAACCTCAGACCCCCTCTCCCCACCCCAGATCTCCTTCCTCCCCCCCCCACCGTGTCCCCTGCCCCAAAAGCTCCTCTTTCCCCACCCCCAGCCCTTCCTCTTCATGGTGAAGCTTCTACCTAAAAGACCACAGTGTCTTCTAGAGACCCCTGATACCTCAAGACAGGCCTTATCCTGAAGAAGCCCCAGCCTTCACTCTGGAGCCAGTGATCTTTTCAACAGTATTCATAGCTACTGGTTTGAACCAAGCCTCTCTGAAGGCTTTCTACTGGCACAGGTCAGGCTCACCACAGACCACTTTGCAACTGCCTCCTGGGCCGCTCATGACGCTCTTAGCCTTTAGGCCTTTTCTCTCGGGGCCCCTTCCGCTCCTCACTCTCTTCAGTTCCTTCACACTGGGCCTTTACTGGGCAATCCTGGCAGATTAACTGACCCCTCTGGGCCTGTGTTTCCACCCTCAAAGGATGGGAGGATATCACCTGCTGCTCCGATTGTGGCAAGAGGTACAGGGCTCAGCAAATTCGAAAACAGACCAGGACCTCCTGGGATGGTGAGGCCCTGAGAGCCGGGCTCCTCCACACAGGGCACACTCTCGAGCAGCTTTGCTCGAGGGAGTCATGGCAGAGCGTGTTCTTACGATAACCAGTAGGAGAAAAGCACTTCAGAGTTTGGAATTCAGCAGGGTTTCCTAGGTAGTCCAATGGTTCCATCCTCCCTTAGTGCACCCGTGGAGGACGGCTGCCACTTTCCCATGGGCTTTGCTTCAGAATTTGCTTCTGGCTCCCTGTTCCGGCCTACTGGAATCCTTCAGGTGAGTCACTATGTTTAGGATGCCCCGCCCCCTCAAGTCCCAGTTCTGAGAATTAGTTCAATGTGGGGGGGGGGGCGTTGAGGGGCTTACCCATCATCTCTCTCTCTCTGACTCCAACCAGCCTGGGATGCAGGTCTCCCAGGCATTTTTCAGAGGGTCAAGTTCTCACTGACCTGGTGAGCACATTGCACAGAGTCTCAAAACCTCTGTTTCCGGCAAGGAAAGCAGCCAGAAGGTCCTAACCAGGAGGCTCTGCAGCTATGAAAACAGACATCCCAGGAAAATGCTTGCTTGACAGTGTAAGGGAAGTACTCACTTTCCTTCATGTTTAGGGTTTTTTTTTTAATTTTATTTTATATGTCTGTGTATGTGCAAGCATGCATGTTTGTGTGGAGGTCAAAGGTCAATGCTGGGTGTCTTCTTCAATTGCTCTCTACCTTATTTTTTGAAATAGGGTCTCTTACCAGTTTTCTAGACTGGCTGGCCAGGAAGCCCCAAGGATCCTCCTGTCTCTGCCTCCCCAGTACTGTAATAACAGTGCACTGCCAAACCTGGCTTTCTATGTGAGTACTGGGGATCCAAACAGAGCATCATGCTAGCACGGGGACCCACTGAGTTGTCTCCCCAACCTCTGTTGACTTTATAATGAGTGAAAATGGCAGGTCACAATGTGGTAACTTTATCTGATACATGTTTTTATTATAAATGTTATATAATATTATATAAATATTATGTTATAATGTTTGTAGGGTAATTACAAGAACATTTCGTTCTTTTTGTACATTTTTTTGCCTTTTTAAAACACATTAGTTTAAGTATCTGTTATTAGATTAAATTTATTTTTCGGTTATCTAAAACTTTAATTTATTGTGTTCACTTTCTTGCCCATAAAAACACCAAAAGCTCTTTCTAGCCAATACAATAAAGTCTGAGAAATTTCTCCTGCCAGAAGCTGTTATTCCTAACTCTTTGGCAGCTATAAACCTTTCAGAGACTCTTATGCAAGTTGTAGGACTCTCTAGAAAAGTATACATAGAGATAAAATGTAATTTTGACCCTAACAAAATCTGTCCGGGAACTTCGGATTAAAAGCTTCCGATCAAAAGCTTTTGATCCCAATAAACCCTCCTATTTCATGAGTGAGGAAGCAGACCAGAAGAAAGGAACAGCTAAAGACAGGGGCTCCTCTAAAACTCCCCTTCCCAGCACAGCCCTTTTTTATCTCCGCCTGGCTTTCACAAGCATTCCTCAGCCCTCTGATGAACACCCATTCCCTTCCCCTTTAACTTTGAAACCCTCTTCATTAGAGTCAGGATTGGCCTCAACTGTGTATAACTGAACGCCTTCTCCCCCAGTAAGAGTGGACTAATGCCCATTCCTTGGGAACATGAATCCAGAAGTCCTTAATAAAATACTAGCAGGCAGAATCTTGAGCTGTCTGAGATAGCTCCACCAGGCTTGAGTGAGTTGTATTGCAAGGATTCAAGACTGCCTCAACACTAGAAAATCCAAGAAAACAATGGAATTATAGGGTATGGTGGCCCACACCTGTAATCCCAGCGTCTGGAAGGTTATTCCTAGGTGTGTAGTGAGTTGAGAGTCAACCTCCACTATATGAGATTGTGTCAGGAAGAAAGAAATTTAAAAAAGAAAAAAGAAAGTCAATGTAGTTCATCATACTGACAGAATAATAAATAAAAGCTGTGATTGTTTCACTATCGTTCTGTAAGGGCTGAAGGTAATCTGTAAACTCCACTTGCCTAAGGACAGGTACTTCCTGGGCTGCTGGAGGCTGTTGTTCATGTCAGATAACAAGCCTCGTGTTTCCATTTCCTTCAGCAAGTTTGGTTGACTCAACTGTACCAGATATGCTTGATCGTGTATGTGTAGGTGGGAGGAATGTAGGTTAGCAGGAAGTCCGTAAGGATGTACTCTTGCCCTGATTGGGCAAAGGTGGGAAGTATGTGACCTTGTGGGTTTGCCTTCAAAAGCAACTGGCCAGTTTAGCTGGTGGCCATTCTCTAGGAACCCTGGATATGGGCCTGTCCAGTGTCCATCTTCCTGACCAGTATTAAATAAAGCTTGCTTTAACTGGATAATTGTGAAACTGGTCTTTCTCCCTGAGATTCTCAGGCTTAGCACTTCCTGAGAAAAACTAACAGTCAACGAGCTGTGGAAGACATTTCTTTACCTTGATAAAGGGAATCTATAAAACTCTAAAGTAAGCCGGGTGGTGGTGGTGCACACCTTTAATCTCAGCACCTGGAAGGCAGAGGCAGGCAGATCTCTGTGAGTTCGAGGCCAGCCTCGTCTACAAAAGCTAGTTCCAGGAGGGACTCCAAATCTGAGGGTCTCCAAATCTACACAGAGAAACCCTGTCTCAAAAAACCAAGAAAAACAAAACAAAAACCCTAAAATAATAGCATGATTAGTGTTGAAAGACTAAATGCTTTCTCTCTAAGATCAGGAACGAGGCAAAGAGTGTCCTCTGACCATTGCTTTTCAACATCACGCTGTCATTTTTATTAAAGGCAATAAAGAAAAAGCAAAAACCTAAGAGGTCATAGAGAGGGCTGGGAAGATGGTTTAGTCAGTTAAGTGCTTGCCCTATGGCATGAAGAGCTGACTTTGGACCCATGGAACTCACATAAAAAGCCAGGCATAGCAGCAATAGCTGTAATTTCAGAACTGGGGAGGCAGAGACAGGGGGAATCCTGGAGCTCATTGGCCAGGCAGCTGAGCCAGATTGGTGAAGTCCAGGTACAATGAGAGACCATGCCTTGAAAAGCAAAGTGGAGAGTGATTGAGGAAGGCACCTCTGGTGCCCACGCGCACACAAGGCACACAGCCTGGAAACAATAAAAGAAAACCTTTTCTGGTCACAGATGCTAGAAATAAGTTGGGTCAGGCAGTGGTGGTGGACACTATAATCCCAGCACTGGGGAGGCAGAGGCAGGCGGATCTCAGTGAGTTTGATGTCAACTTGGTCTACAAAGCAACTCTTTTTCGGAAAAAAAAGAAAAGAAAAGAAAGAAGGAAGGAAGGAAGGAAGAAAGAAGGAAATAAAGAAGAGCCTGGGGTCACAAAGGAAGAAAAACCACTGCTCCAACTGAAATGTCTGGGCAAGACCATTCAGTCTTGGGCAAGAGGTGTACTTCAAAGCACAAGCGCAGGGAGGCAGGAAGTATTCTTGTTTTCTGGAAAACAGCCTGGGACCTTTGTCTAAACAAAGTGGGAGGGAGTAGATTAAAACATTTGCATAAAAGTCTTAAAAGTGGAGAAGATAAATGATTTGAATTCCTTGTCTTAAACGCAAATGTATAGTGTTTGAGAGAAAAGATGCATATTTGATATTTATTACCTAGGTAGCTGCAAAAGGCTCCTGGAACCTTTCACAAGGCTCCATGATTCAGGAGAAGCAAGCAAAATCAGTTGCATTTCTTCAGCCGAGCTATGAACAATTAGAATTCAGTATTCTAATTATTGTATCTACAGCAGCACTAAGACAATGCAATACTTAAGTACAAATCATTCTGCTGGAAAGTATCCATGGAAGAAATGGGCAGACAAAACTTTTCAAACAAAACAGGCAAAACTTTTCAACCAACCAGAACCAGGTGGGCAGGCAACATCTCACTATTTACTCTGGATGGGAGAATACTGGGGTCTCATTGAACCCCCTCCATGTCCCAGATTAGAATACCACAAAACAGAACCAGACTATGCCTCACCAAGAGGCCTACACAGATGCTTGCTGGGTTTCTCAACACTGGCAATTCACTGTGAAACAAACGTAGCCTGCAGTCTTGAAAAGTCTCAAGGCACATGCCTCCTGAAGTGGTCTGTACAGGCTGTTTTTTTATGTCAATCTGACACAAGCTGGAGTCATCAGAGAGAAGGAGCCTCAGTTGAGAAAATGCCTTCATGAGATCCAGCTGTAAGGCATTTTCCCAATTAGTGATCAATAGTGGAGGGCACAGCCCGTGGTGGGTGGTGCCATCCCTGGGCTGGTGGTCCTGGGTTCTATAAGAAAGCAGGTTGAGTAAGCCTTGCAGAGCAAGCCAGTAAGCAGCACCCCTCCATGACCTCTGCATCAGCTCCTGCCTCTGAAATCCTGCCCTGTTTGAGTTCCTGTCCTGACTTCCTACAATGATAACCAGCAATGTGGAAATGTAAGCTAAATAAACCCTTTCCTCCCCAGCTTGCTTTTTGGTCATGGTGTTTCATCTCAGCAATAGAAACCCTAACTGAGACATGGACCCTCAGCCTAGGAGTTCTGGAGTGAAGGGCCCAGCTTCAGAATTTGGGTGGGTGGTTTGAATCTCACTGGGGCCTCCAGAAAATGTTAATCCCACCAGACAAGAATAAAATCACTGCTACAATTTTGAGCCAAATTTGAAGTGAGCGTTAATTAAATCCTGGACAGGATGATGGACTCTGACCAGGTTAATTCCTGGGTTCCCAGAAAACGGCCATGAGTCAGATCTTTGCAGAGGCTTAAAAAAGCAAACCACAAGGCCACCATATTTCCAATCAAGTCCAATCAGGGTCAAGCACACAACCTGACATATTTCCTGACTACGTACCTCCCTCCACATGTGATCAAGCATAGGTGATACAGTTGGAGCAAACTTGTTTAGAGGAGCAAAAGTGTGTGGCTTGTTATCTCCCATAAACAACAGCCTCCAGCGTTTCAGGAAGTATCTGTCCTTGGGCAAGGGGCTCACAGGCTAGACACACTTTTATTTCTTGCATCTCTTAGGCGCAGTACTTAAAACATAACTTTGGTTCTCACAGTATATGAAGGCAAAGCATTCATACACATAAAAAAAACTTTTTAAAGATTCACCGTTGAGCAACGGTAATAGGCTGGCAAGGTGATTGCCTAGCACACGTGAAGCCCTGGCTTTGGTCCTCAGCAGAGCATACTCAGGTGTGAGAATGCATATCCGTAAACCCAGATTGGGAGGTAGAGACAGGAGGTTGAGGAGTTTGAGGCTAGTCTGAGGCCAGCTTGGGTTATGGAGTCCTCTCTAAATTAACTAATTGATTAGTTAAGTAACTAAAGAAAGGGAAGTGATTTAGCTATAGCAACGTGGAATAGGCAAAAGAATGGCCAAGTGCGCTAACCAAATGGCAGAGGAGTCCGAACCTGCCTCACAATCATAGGCTTGGCCGGAAGGGACAGAGATAATGCAAGGGTGAGAGAGGTCTTTTCCATGGATTCCCAGAACAATTAGACAAAATTGGGGGAATAAAAAATGATGCAGGCACATCAGGGGTGAAATCATCAATTTCTTGTACAATTTCTCTTTTCCTATCATCAGCTCCATCCCTAAGTATTATCCAAGAAAAAGAAAAACTTTTATTCTTACAAGATCTGTATACAAATGCTTATAGCTGGAAACTGGAAGCAACTTCCTTCTACTGGGAAACAAACTTTTGCATTGTATAATGGACTATTGTATAATAATACAATTCACACTTAAATTAGGACATGAGGGAATTCCAGCTTCATCCTACTGAATTAAAGAAGCCAGATCCTACACAGGGATACAGCTCAAAAGCTACTGCTGTTGCTAATAATAATAATAATAATAATAATAATCAACCAGACCCCAAATCCTCTGGCTTTGATTGCTACTGTCTACACAGCTCTGTCCAAGTCTTTGTTCCAGAGCCCAAAAAGAAAAGAAAACTGGAGCAACACCCTTTGGATGTC
>PVIU01000110.1:103452-117260 GCA_004026605.1 Ondatra zibethicus
TATTGACTATGGGGAGGTGCCTGATTGTAGGCATTTGTATTGACTATGTAGGGGGTGCCTGATTGTAGGCATTTGTATTGACTATGTGGGGGGGGGTCCCTGATTGTAGGCATTTGTCAAAACCCTTTAAAACTCTCATGACAGTGCCTCTGCTATACTTCTTGTGTGTTGTTGGCACAAAAAAAAACCACACACACACCATTCTCATCTCAAAATGGAAATAAGAGAGAGTTTATTCTGGACCCAAAAATGAGTGATATGGACTTGGAAGAAACTATCCTAAACACTATCCTAAAAACTATCCTAAGTTTCATGAAGTTTTTCATTGCAGAACAAAGAAAGTCAGAAACCAAGACACTTTTCAAAAACACTGGTAGGAAGAGCAGGTAGGTTACAGCAATGTGGGGCCGTCTCTGTTGCAGGTCGCACATGCTACAAGATGATAGTCTTTGGGGTCCGTGGAAGCTAGTGATCTGCGAACACAGCCCAAAAGGTTTCAGGCAACAGTCACGAGGATATTGGGTCAGAGACAGAAGTGAGTGTGAACGACTAGAAGGGAAAGTAGATGGACAGCCCAGGATAGTCGACTCCGACCTGCAATATCCCTGCTCCTCACAATCAGAAAGCTCGGGGGTTTTGTTTGTTTTTGTTGGTTCATTTGTGTTTTTGTTGTGTGTATGTTTTTAAAGAGATTTATTTATTTGGTGTGTGTGTGAATATGTGCCACATGTGTGCAAACCTGAGGAGGCCAGAAGAAAGCAGTGGATCCTCTGGAGCTGGAGTTACAGTGAGTCAGGAGTCATCAATATGGGTTCTGGGAATGAAACTCAGGTCCTCCGGAAGAACAGCTAGCCCTCTTACCCACCACGCCATCCCTCCAGGCCATCCTGAAGTTCATCAGCCAGACGGCTTCATAGGTGTGGCTTTAACACCAGTGGGACATTCTTGCCCATGGAGAACTTCAGTTCACATTATCAAGGTTTTAAAAGTGAAATGTTTTCGCCGGGCGGGTAGCTTTAATCACAGCACTTGGGAGGCAGAGGCAGGTGGATCTCTGTGAGTTTGATACCAGCCTGGTATACAAGAGCTAGTTCCAGGACAGGCTCCAAAGCCACAGAGAAACCCTGTCTCGAAAAACCAAAAAAAAAAAAAAAAAAAAAAGTAAAATGTTTTCTTCTACTTTTTCCTGTGAATTGCGTGAGAATGGAGCCTGGGGGGGGGGACAGGAGGAAAACAGGGTGAGGGGTTAGGAAGGTGAAGATGGAAACACCCAAGGAAAGAAGGGAGCCATTTGACATGGAAGCATAAATCTGAACCTCCCCCCACCCTCCACTGCAGACATTCCCTGTGTTCACGGCAGCTGACCTGCTCTGGGTGAAACATGAATTCCGGAAGAAGGTGAAGTTCAGCTTTTGTCTCTGATCTTCCTTCTCTGCTCCTCCAGGAATCAGCTTCCTAGAAGAAGGAAGCTGTTTTGCCTGCTTGCCCTCACTCTTGATAGCCAGTTCGTCTATCCTGTTGCTGCATCTTTCTGTCACCCACGTTAGAACCAACTCCTTCTTTGAGCTTTCCATACAGACTGAAGACCAGCAGTCCTCCAGGAATCCTCCAGGCCTTGGGGCCATATGCGGATGCTCAGACAGCTAGCCTTGTGGACCAAGCAACCTACCAGATTCTCAGAAATAGCCATTGTTGAACTACCCAGATCACATCCTGGCCAATGTAAGCCAATCTAATAATCACCCTTATAGTGTATGTGTACGTGGGTATGTGTACATATATGCAGATACGCGCGCACTCACACACACACACACACACACACAATCAATTTTGTTCCTTTAGAGAACTCTGACTAATAGACAGGCTTCAGTCACATTTTATGAGGTGCTGTGGAATATGATGGGGATAAAGGGACTGTGGGAGTCACCAGGTCCTGGTCATAAACCTGAGATCCTCCTCCGCGCATCACCAGGAGAAAGTTCAACATGGCCCAGGTTTGAGCTTGCTTATTAGATGTTAATGATCATCTTTGCAATGATGACAGGGAGTTTTCTGGCCATCTGACTTCCTCCCTGTGCTCCTCACCCCTTTGGCTCCTAGCCAGTCCTGCTGACCCAGCTTGTTACAGCCTCCTGGATCCTGGGCCAGGGCCTGGTCAGATGCTCCCCCAGCTAATGCTGACTAGGCCACCCTCTTCTCCACTATATAGGAGCCATCCACAGACGGCCAGCTGCTGATGCAGCCATCCCTCCTCACAGCTGGGGTGAGGACAGCCTGGAATCAGCATGCTTGGAGAGACACACCTCAGACTAGAATCCAGCCTCTGTCCACACCAGAGGGGCCTGAGGCAGGAGCTGTCAGGTGGCTTCTGTGACAGACGGATGCAGTTCCAGAGAGTCCCTGCGAGGAATGGAGCACCCTAGGTGAAATGCCACAAAATTCAGTCCCCAGGATGGCCAGAACAAATTACCACAAGTATAGTACTTCACAGAGCAGAAATGTATTCTTCCACAGTTCTGGAAGAGGAAGCGTGAAGCCAAGAAGTCAAGGAGCTTATATTCTTGCCAGGGATCTCAGTCAGCACCTCCATAACCTCTTCCAGTTCTAGTGGCTCCAGGCATTCTCAAATTTGTGGCCACATCACCCCAAACTCTGCCTTCATGGTCACATGGCTTATTGTGTTCCTGGAAAATCTATTTTCTTTTATCTCTGTAAGGACAGTTGTCGTCAGATTTTTCAGAGCCTACTTGGGAAATCCAGGATGACATCTTTAGTTTTGTCAGGTCTACAGAGACCTTTTGTTGTTGTTGTTGTTTCAAGAAAGGTCACATTCTTGGATTTTGAGACAGTCTCTTAAGGGGCCCTCACTCCACTGTCCTCATCAAGTCCCATGGCCACCTCACAATCTCTTGGCCATGACTTCCTGTAGTTCCTCCAAGTGGCACCCATCGGGTGGCTGAAGCTTTTCACTCTACCAGAACAAAATCATGAGTAGGCAAGAGAGGCTGTTCTAGTGTCAGCAAGTCCCTCGACCTTGTTCCCAAGGCCTAGGGGGAGGTCTGGCCGGCCCAGAGGCTGTGCAGTTCTAAGCCCTGAGAACTGGATGCTTATTGCTCCAGGCTTTACAAGCTGGAGGCTTATGACCCGAGGGGCTGGAAGCTTATTGCTCTGGATCTCAACTCCAGCAGCCCCAGCACCTGGCGGCTGCTACAATCCCACAGCAGGGAGCAGCAGCTGTGGGCAGCCCTGAACCCTTGGCTATTGGAACCCTCTGCCCTTAAGACTTGGTGATTCACTGCCGGACCCACTATTGCTTCTGCTGTCCCCTCCTCCTGTTACCTGTTTGCTCAACCCAGTCCACTAATGATGATGTCACTGGGGAGTCACTTCTTGAACAGGTTTAATGTTGTGTAACACTAGGGGACAGTCCAAGAGAGTATCTTCTGGCTAACTCAAAAAGTAAGCCCAACAGCTCGCTTATATAGTCAGAAAGGAAGGTGTCTTGGGTACTTTTCTGTGATAAAACACTTGGACAAAACCAACTTACGGTAGAAAGGGTTTGCTCTGGCTTCCAATACCAGGGTACAGTCCACCACAGCAGGGACATCAAGTGGCCCAAGCCCGAGGGAGCTGGTCTCCCTGCACCTGCAGTCAGGAACCGGAATGGGAGGGATGCATGCTTAGCTCGCTTTCTCTGTTTCATGCAGTCTCAGATTCCCTTCCCATAATGGGCTGGTCCTCCCACCTCAATTAATTTAGAATACTTCCCTGCAGACATGCCATGAGCCCCTTCTCCCAGATGGTTTTAGACTCTGGCAAACTGATAATTAACATTAACCACAACAGAAGGTGAGGTAGCAGGAAGCGTTTGCACCAATTAGTACACATAGCTCTTCATGCAAATGAAGGATTGTGTCTGCACCAATCACAGGGGAAGAGCCTCACCTCTAGCACATAGAGTGGACTGAGGCTTGTGATGGAAAAGCCAGGCACAAGCTGTTTCAAACAGTTTTGGCTGGGACAGTGCCTTGGGAGTCAGGGTTACATTTTGGCAGCAAGCAGCTGTAGTTGTAACATAACTTCCTCAAGTCACCCAGAGTATTCAAATTCCAAACCCCTATGCCTCAAACTTTTCAAATTGCCTCCACATCTGGCTCTTATAGTTGATTTCTCTTAACACTGGTAAAGTTGAGCTTCTTTTCCTTTACTTGAGGGCTATTTTTATGCTAGTTTTATGTTTGGGTGAATTATCTGTTCATATCTTTTGCATATTTTTGCATAGGAGTCTGTCCTCATTTGCTTCTCTGTTGCTTGGATAAAATGCTGACCAAACATAACTTATGGAAGGAAGGCTATATTTCAGCTTACACTTCCTAGTACCAACCCATCACTGAGAGAAGTCAGAACAGGAACCTAAAGGCAGGAATTAATGCAGAGGCCAAATAGGGTGCTGTTTACTGGCTTATTCCTGTGGTTTGCTCAGCCTGCTTTCTTATAGAGCCAAGGAATACCACCCCAGGCACGGCACTGCCCACAATGGGCTGGGCCTACTCAAACGTTAATCAAGAAGATTTGCCACAGGTCAGTGTGATGGAGGTAGTTCTTCACTTGAGGTTTCCTCTTCCCAAGTGACTATATTTTGGGTCAAACTGACAAAAACTAACCAGTAAGTATCTAGTTTTATTCTTAAAGACTTCTTTTATATTCTTAAATTATGTGTATGTGTGGGTGTCTGTGTCGATATGTGTAATGAGTATAGGTACCTGTGGTAGTTTGAATATAATTAACCCCCATAAGCTCATAGAGAGTGGCACTGTTTGGAGGTGTGGCTTTGTTGCAATAGGTATAACCTTTTTGGAGGAAGTGTGTCACTGTAGGGGGTGGGCTTTGAGGACTCATATATGCTCAAGCCACACCCAATATCTCAGACCACTTCCTGTTGCCTGTGGGTAGGACTCTCTCAGCTCCTTCTCCAGCACCATGTCTACCTGCATGCTGCCTGCCATGACGATAATGGACTGAACCTCTGAACTGCAAGTGAGCCACCTCAAATAAATGTTTTCCTTTATAAGAGTTGCTGTGGTCATCATGTCTCTTCACAGCAATAGAAACCCTAACAAAGACATTACCCCTAGAGGCTCAAGGCATCAAATCCCTTGGAGTGGGAGTTACACCATATAGGTGTATAGCTGAGAGCTACCCTATATAGGTGCTGGGAACTAAACCTGGGTTTTCTATAAATCCAGTATGCACTCTTAATCACTAGTCCATCTCCTCAGGCCCTGGTATCTCATACTTATTTTTGTTATGAACTGTGCAAGGACCAACTTGGAACCATCCTATAGATGCAATGCCTGGAATGGTCACCACCCAGAAAAGACAGACAAGGAACAACACAACAGTCTAAGGCATTCAGTCATAAACTCAGGGGTCGTAGGGCTTGACTCTCAGTACTTCCTTTCTGCTTCCCCACCCAACCCCTTCTTTCTCTATTCCTCCCTTCTTTCCTTCTTGGAGACACTTATTTTTGTGTTTCTGTCATTTTTTTAAAGATTTATTTTATTTTATGTGTGCAAGTGCTTTGCCTACATACACGTATGTGCACAGCATGCATGCCTGGTGCCTGTAAGTCAGAAGAAGGCATTAGATTCCCTGGAACTGGAATAATAGGCAGTAATTAGCTGCCATGTGGGTGCTGCAAATCAGCCCGAGTCCTCTGCAAGAACAAGTGCTCTTAACTACTGAGCCATCTCTCTAGCCCCTGGTTCTCTCATGGTTCAGAGAAACTATTGCATCTGTCTTTGTCCTTTATGGTGCAAACCTTGAGATGTTCTTTATGACAAAGAGGGCTAACCAGGTGTGGTGGCACATGCCTGTAACCACAGCACTTGGGAGGTGTAGGCAAGAAGATCAGGAGTTCAAGGTCTATCTTGGCTTTACGGCGAGACTGAAATTAGGTTGTATCAATCAATCAATAAAAATCAAGCCAAGAAAAATCCTGGCTTAAAAAGTATCTTAGCCAGTATAATCTCCCACACTTATTCTGACCACTGAACCTTCTCTCCAGCCCCCTCCCACACCTTTTTTGAAATAAAGTTTTGCCCTGTAGCCCAGGCTGGCCTCTAACTTGTGATCCTCCAGACTCACCCTCCTGGGTTCTGAGTATATACAGGTGTACACTACCACATCTAGCTATAATTTCCTGTTTTTGAAAACCGTATAGACTTTGTGCTTATTACATATAGTGAATACATCTGAATTTTATTCCTAGACACAGTTCTGACATGGCTTGTGAGGCACCTTCTCTCCCTGTCCTTCTTCTCTTTTTCGTTGACATACTGCCTGCTCCCTTCTCTCCTTCCTTCTTTCTAATAGTTTTTGTGTTTTTTAATAAATGTACATTCTTGCTTAATTAATATGACTGGATTGCTGTGGCTCTCCCCTGGAGTGTCTTCCCCGACTCTGTTTTAAGCTACTCCATGTGGCCATGCATATATCAAATCTGTTACTGTTGACTGTGGGTGTGGGAAGGAAGGACTCCAGCTTCGGCGTCAGCAGTCTGAGGCTAGAACACAGAGGATGGTGTCCCGCACAGGACATGTGAGGATACAGGGGCTGAGTTCTCTGAAACAGGGAGTCAAGGCCCTAAAACCTGCTTCCCTCGACACACAGTCAGTCTTGTTCCTTGTCACACACGGAACAGATGCTGTGACTGTTATGTCCACACAGGGACTGATCTCATCTGGCAGAGTAAACTTCAGAGGCATTAGCCTTTGGGAGCCGTATTGGGAGGGGGGTAATCATCAAGCGTTTTATGAGAGAGGGGGGATAGACAATATAGGATGGTCACTTATTTCAGCCAGCGTTGGGGTGGGGGAGGGAGGAATCTTCAGTTTTGCCTGGTGTGGTGGCACATGCCTGAAATCCCAGCACTTGGGAGGTAGAAGCAGGAGCACTGTGGGTTTGAAGCCTGTCTGGGCTACAAAAGGCCAGCCTGGGCTGCATAGCCAGATGCTGCTTTAAAAAAAAAAAATCTTCATTGTTGTCTTCTCTTCCCAAGCTCCAGGTTGAAGGAACAGAAACCCATACAGAAGAATACACACCCTAGGCTTGGGGCAGAGAGGGTTTGGCACCAGGCCTATGTCAAGCATGACGCAGGAAGCAGACCTACAGGACTAGCTAACTAAGGCCCCTTCCTAATCCCACAGCCTCTGCCCAGGGTTCTTTGGGAAGAGAGATCTGAGTTCAAACGCTGCCCAGCCTCCCTAGCTCCAGTGGGAGGGCGGTGGCGCTAATGTAAAAAATGGAATGGGAATGAGGATGATGGACTCACTTGAGGGTCCCATAGCTGGCAAGATCCCATATACATACAGAGACCTCGCTCCAGTGACTGTACTTGCTCAGCCTCAGGGGCCCACAGGAGGATACCAGGCTTCTTGTACTCTCCAGTCTGGGCCACCACAAAGCCTTGCAATGTTAAACTCAAATCACTCCATCCTGGGCATGTCAGTAAAAGGGAGTTTATTTAACCCAAGCGGCCTGGACTACAGGCGCTTTGGGAGGGGGGGTGGTTTTGAAGTGGGAGTGGTTTAGCTTTAGAGGAATTAGGGCTGTTGATGAGAGAGAGAGAGAGAGAGAGAGAGAGAGAGAGAAGAGGAGAGGAGAGGAGAGGAGAGGAGAAGAGAGGAGAAGAGAAGAGAAGAGAAGAGAAGAGAAGAGAAGAGAAGAGAAGAGAAGAGAAGAGAAGAGAAGAGAAGAGAAGAGAAGGAGGGCCTTATTCCTCCTCACTAGGCCCTGCCCTCTACCGCTCCCAGCTGCCTGCTCAGTTCCAGGTTTCCCACCCGTTTATCCTGAAAAGGAAAGGCAGTCTGTGTGGGGCAGCCCCGTGAACAGACAGCTAGGCACGGTGTCACCAGACACTGCAGTTCCCCAAACCATCCTTCCAGATCCAGACAAAGGAGGGTGGTCCCCAGCTTGGACTGAAAGGAGATCTGACCAGGCTGGATTTCATGAGGAGCCTCTGTCCATTCATTGACTGAGTGGAGGGAGGGCGCCCCAGCCACACAGACCTAGCAGACAATGTCCCTTCCTCTTGCCCCTTGTGGATGGCCAGCATGGGAGGCAGCAACAGCAGCTCGCATTCCTGAGTGGCACGTGGCATGTCTGTGCGTTACGACACTGAAGCCAAGGGCTTCCCTTTCTGCTTTGTAGATAAGCAGGGTTAAGTGACTTGTGCCATCAAGTCAGCTGTGAGGAGTGGCAGGGACTCAGCTCATGTGCTCTGTCCCCGGCCCTGGCTCCATGCACCTCTAGAGCAAGGGGCTCCATTCACCTCCGGACAGACCTGGATCTTTGCAGATGTCCCAGGATTCCCATGACAATGGGTGAGTAAAATCAGGTTTGCCTGGGAAGCTTTCTAGAAGGCACCTAACCACCCGTCTTCTCACTGCCCCGGTAGTATAGTAGCATAGATTGCAGTCAAAATGCATAGCTCATACACGGTAAGAATTCTCCATAGTCTGAGACTACTCCCCCTCACCCCCAAGGGCTGCCATCCCCAGGCCTATGCCCACCAGACCCAAGGAGAAATAGCTTCAGTTCCCCTCATGTTCAGAGATTGCCTATTGCTCAGCTGGGGACAGTTCCCAGACTGATGCTGCCCTCCCAGTCAGTTCCCGGCCCAGAGGGGCCATTTCCAAGGCAGGGAGAAGAGCATAGATGTGGCCTCATAACAAATTATTCCAAGGCCCTTGAAGTGGGCGGCGGCAGACACAGAGGATCAGGATAGCAAGGATTGAACTTCTGACCCCTGCTGTTGAGTCCAGGACCTCACCGAAGTCCAGCCTGCAGCACAGGCTGAGCGTTGGAAAATGGCTGCAGAGAAAAGCCGGTTTCCCCAACAGCTTGCAATAAGGATCACAGGAAGGCGTGGACACCACGTGCTTAGCATGAGAGTGTTTTCAGAACGGTGGAAATGAGAAGGGAAGACCCGCGCTAAATGTGGGCAGCCCTATCCCGTAAGCCGACAGCAGCATCCATCTCTCTCCGCTTCCCTAGTGTGGATACAAAAGAATCAGCTGCTGCGAGGCCCTGCAGCCAAGCCTCCCTCCCCACCACCATCTTCCCACCCCCCCTGCCCCCCCACCCCCACCCCGGCTGTACGCTCAAGCTGTGACAAACCATCCTTCCTTCCTTAGGTTACTTTTGCCAGGAATTTAGTGTAGTGATGAGAAAAGTAGCTAACAACTACCAGTAAACTACTTGTGACCCCAAACCACACGTGCAATCCCTGTTTAACCCTAACTAAACAAGCCTCCAGTTCAACACCCGCCCCCGACCCTAACCTGCCAGATTCCCCAGGGCTGCTCCAATACCATCTCTCATGAGATGAAGCCCAACTGGGATGCCACAACAGACAGAGGAGAGACACAATAGACTCAGCCGATCACACTCAAAATGAACTTTTATAAATTTTACAGAAGTGTATGGTCATGGCTGTGTGTTTCAGGGCCTCTCCTGGTGGGCCCTTCATTGTGAGGGGCCGCAAACGTTAAACTTACCTGTCTCACCTTGCATCCCGCAAGCTCTCATCACACAGATGCCGTCAGGCAATATGGAGGGACTACCAAACTCTGTTTAGTTTTTTTGTTTGTTTGTTTGGTTGGTTTTTGTTTTGGTGCTAAAGGTTTAAGCCAGAACCTCACACATCCTATTGAACTGCACCACGACACCCTGGTTTTGGTTTTGGTTTTGGCTTTGGTGGAAGAGACAAATGTGTCCAGTAAAGTACCAGAGAGCAGAAAGCTCATCACATCTGACTCAGGAGTCCTGGCTCCAGGGCAGTGCTGCCATGGAGACTCTCCAATGATTGATGGTCATAGTTAAGTGGGCAGAATCTAGAATCATCCGAGAGATGGGCCTATGGATTTGCCTGTGGGGAGTTGTCTTAGGGTTTCTATTGCTGTGAAGAGACGCCATGACCATGGTGACTCTTATAAAGGAAGACATTTAATTGAGATGGTAGCTTACAGTTCAGAGGTTCAGTCCATTCTCCACATGGTGGGGGACATGGCAGTGTGCAGGCAGACATGGTGCTGGAGAGGGAGCTGAGAGTTTTTAATCTTGACCCGCAGGGAACAGGAAGTGGTCTGAGACACTGTGGCTTGAGCATATACAAGAACTCAAAACCCATAGTGACACATTTCCTCCAACAAGGCCATACCTATTGCAAGAAAGTCACACCTTCCTAATACTGCCATTCCCTATGAGTTTATGGGGGTCAGTTACTTTCAAACTACCACAGGAGATATCTTGATTATGCTCACTGTGTGGGGAGATCCACCTATTGGTGGAAGGGACCATTCCCTGGGCAGGGCATCCTGTACTATAAGATGCAGAAGGCGAGCTGAGCGCTAGCATGCATGCATTCACCCCTCAGTTTCCCAATCGTGGATATGATATGACCAGATGCTTCAAGCCCCTGCTGCCTTGACTCCCACCCTGATGGACTACCTTGAACCCTGGGCTAAAACAAACCCTTGCTTCCTTCCGTTGCTTTTGTTAGGGTGTTTTTGTCACGACCACAGGAGTAGAAGCTAAGACAGTGGATACTGGTGGCGCCCACTCCAACGGTGGATACAAAAGCACACCATGGGCTGAGACTACTTAACAGGATCACACAGCACACGGACGTGCAGGATGGCGATGGTTTGTCCTCAAGATAACACCCCTGGTGATGGCACATGAGCTGGACCCTAGAAGGCTCAGACAAACAAAAGAGAGTACTGGCAGAGGACCCAGGCAGGGCAGCACAGGTGAATGAGGGGCAGGCCATGAGTGTCCCCAGCAAAGAGTGTAGGGAGAGGTCCCCTGAGAGGTGCCACTCTGCTAATCAGCCAGTGGGCAGCTGTGTTAAATGACTTCCAAAGGCTCTTCTGTTTATAAAGCATTTTTTAAAATGTCCCCAAACAGAATGTTTTGTAGCTAGGCAGTCAGGGACAGTGCTTCCGGTGTCACACAAGGATCAGCACTGAGTGGCTTTAGGAGTCCCCCATCTAGGCAAGCCCTAGGTGGTCACATTGTCAAGAAGCCAAACAGGACCCCCTTCTAGTGTTCTGTTCCAGTCCCAGGACATGTGGTCTTCTCTGAGATGACTGGACCCAAATCCTCCCTGTCCCTGACCACAGGCGCTCCCTCTCTACCTGCTACTTCATTCACTTCCCAAGGGTGATGGTCCTGTTCACAAAGAAGTCAGGGGGTTTTCCCACACACTGATAGTGGGAGACTTCAACACTCCCCTCTCACCACTGAACAGGTCAATCAGACAAAAAATGAACAGAGAAATAAGAGAACTAACAGATGTTATGACTCAAATAGACTTAACAGACATCTATAGAATATTCCATCCAAACAGAAAAGAATATACCTTCTTCTCAGCCAGCACCTCATGAAACCTTCTCAAAAATTGACCACATACTCGGTAACAAAACAAACCTCAACAAATACAAAAAAATTGGAATAACCCAATGTACCTTATCAGATCACCATGCTTTAAAACTAGAAGTCAACAGCAATACCAATTCCAGAAAACCCACAAACACATGGAAATTAAACAGTGCTCATACGAATCATCAGTGGGTCAAGGAAGAAATAAAAGGGGAAATTAAAGACTTCCTAAAATTCAATGAAAATGACCACACAACATACCCAGATTTATGGGACACAATGAAAGCAGTGTTAAGAGGCAAGTTCATAGCACTAAATGCATACATAAAGAAGCTGGAAACATCCCACACTAGTGAATTAACAGAACATTTGAAAGCTTTAGAACAAAAAGAAGCAAACTCACCTAAGAGAATTAGATGGCAGGAAATAATCAAACTGAGAGCTGAAATCAACAAAATAGAAACAAAGAAAACAATACAAAGAATCAATGAGACAGAGTTGGTTCTTCGAGAAAATAACAAAATAGACAAACCTTTATCCAAACTAACCAAAAGGCAGAGAGAGAATATCCAAATTAACAAAATCAGAAATGGGGGCTGGAGAGATGGCTCAGAGGTTAAGAGCACTGTCTGCTCTTCCAAAGGTCCTGAGTTCAATTCCCAGCAACCACATGGTGGCTCACAACCATCTGCAATGAGGTCTGGTGCCCTCTTCTGGCCTGCAGGCAAGAACACATATAGAATAGTGTATAATAAATAAATAAATAAATATATTTTAAAAAAACAAAATCAGAAATGAAAAGGGGGACATAACAACAGACATGGAGGAAATACAAAGGATCATCAGGTCATATTTTGAAAACCTATACTCCACAAACTTGGAAAACTTAAAGGAAATGAACAACTTTCTGGATAAATATCACTTACCAAAATTAAATCAAGTCCAGATAAGCAAATTAAACAGACCTATAACTGCTGAAGAAATAGAAACAGTCATCAAAAGCCTCCCAACCAAAAAAAGCCCAGGACCAGATGGTTTCAGCTCAGAATTCTACAAGTCTTTCAAAGAGGAACTAATACCATTACTCCTCAAATTATTCCACACAATAGAAACAGAGGGAACATTGCCAAACTCTTTTTATGAGGCTACAATTACCCTGATACCCAAACCACAGAAAGACAATACTAAGAAAGATAATTACAGATCAATCTCACTCATAAACATTGATGCAAAAATACTAAATAAAATACTAGCAAAAAGAATCCAAGAACATATCAGAACCATCATCGACCATGACCAAGTCGGCTTCATCCCAGAGATGCAGGGATG
The DNA here is from genome assembly GCA_004026605.1 of Ondatra zibethicus. NCBI lineage: Eukaryota > Metazoa > Chordata > Mammalia > Rodentia > Cricetidae > Ondatra > Ondatra zibethicus. The sequence continues at coordinate 116,227 of PVIU01000110.1, forward strand.
GTTCAACATATGAAAATCTGTCAATGTAATCCGCCATATAAATACGCTGAAAAATAAAAACCACATGATCATCTCATTAGAGGCTGAAAAATATTTGACAAAATACAACATCCCTTCATGATAAAAGTCTTGAAGAGAGCAGGGATACAAGGAACATACTTAAACATAATTAAGGCAATATACAGCAAGCCAACAGCCAACATCAAACTAAATGGAGAGAAACTCCCAGCGATTCCACTGAAATCAGGAACAAGACAAGGTTGTCCACTCTCTCCATACCTATTCAATATAGTTCTTGAAGTCCTAGCTAGAGCAATAAGACACCAAAGGGAGATCAAGGAGATACAAATTGAAAAAGAAGAAGTCAAACTCTCACTGTTTGCTGATGATATGATAGTTTACATAAGTGATCCCAAAAGTTCTAACAAAGAACTTCTACAACTCATAAACACATTCAGCAATGTAGCAGGACACAAGATTAACTCAAAAAACTCAGTAGCTCTCCTGTACACAGATGATAAAAGGGCTGAGGAAGAAATCAGAGAATCAACACCATTCACAATAGCCACAAATGGCATAAAATATCTCGGAATAACTCTAACCAAACAAGTGGAAGACTTGTATGACAAGAACTTAAAATCTTTGAAGAAAGAAATTGAAGAAGACACCAGAAAATGGAAAGATCTCCCATGCTCTTGGGTAGGCAGAATTAATATAGTAAAAATGGCAGTCTTACAAAAAGCAATCTACAGATTCAACACAATGCCCATCAAAATCCCAACAAAATTCTTCAAAGACCTTGAAAGAATGGTACTCAACTTCATTTGGAAAAGCAAAAAACCCAGGATAGCCAAAACAATCTTGGACAACAAAAGAACTTCTGGAGGCATCACAATCCCTGACTTCAAACTCTACTACAGAGCTACAATACTGAAAACAACCTAGTACTGGCATAAGAACAAACAGGAGGACCAGTGGAACCGAATAGAAGACCCAGATATCAATCCACACATCTTCGAACACCTGATATTTGG